>JABUQX010075390.1:15000-56196 GCA_015478945.1 Trachelipus rathkii
TTTGTCGTCCGCCTGAGCTGTCGAGGAGAAAGTTCAAAAAGGTACCGAACAGCCATCATAACATAAAACTAATAATAAATCGTTTAGTTGCAGAAGCCTTTAGACTTAGAGCATACAGACAATGTGCTATCAATCTGTTCTTGACCTAGATTCTCACTTTTGCAGCTTGATTGTTTAAACTAGTCCATATTTTGGGTAGTGCTGCTATTGCTATTTGTCTCGCCCTTCTTATCAGATTTGACTCTGTGAGTATGTGGAGACATCACGCGCACTGCTAACTGTAAGTTAGAAATACTTCACATCTCATTTGTGCAATGTTAAGTGTATCGAAACAATAATTTTTCTTACCTTATTTTCAAGTTCATTCTGTACAACTATTTTTCTTCGTTTTGACATATGCAAGGTAAATAGGGTATCGAACATATCATCCATTTCTAATTCCTCAACGCCTCATTTGGTCCTTATTTAAGTTTTCATGACGGTACTGATCATGTTTGAATGCGTTGATTTCGTAACATTAACTAATTATCTGTTCTTTGATTTATTTCGATTCTTTAATTGGGACAGAACAAATTCTTGAATATAATCGCTGAAATGTTTGAGAAGTACGTTTTTTTCTTGTTACTATGCTTAAATGTTTTCATTGATGAGGTTTTAAACATCTTAGGCACATATAATAAAATTATATTGACAATAGGATGAGTTTAGCTTGTGCATGGGAAGTGTTTGAAAAGAGTATCACTTTTTGATTTAGAAGTACGTTGCATAGAGACAAAAGCGTACCGTCTTTAATGCCAAAATTTTTAAGCTTATTTTTTTGAGTTTATTTTTTCTTCTAGAACTAGTTTTACAAATATTTTCGCCAGTCTCAAAGGACTTCCAGTTTCGGAAAGCATGTCTCCGAACAGTGCTTTAAGTCCTGGTTTATGCAAAGAAAACTAATGGGTCAATATCTTTAACAACAAAGGTGTGTATTGTTTTGTTTGAATTTTATCACTTAACATGGACATGAACAAGTTTGATGGCAACTGAAGTTTCCACTTTAGTCGTTCAGTTTTTTGAAATTAAAGTTCCTTCTCCTGATTACCTTTGCTTTCACTATCTCTTGTTTTAACAATTAGAGCAATGAGTCTGGATGATAGCGGGTTAAATTGTCCGCATTAATTTAAAAAGGATTCATATATTTATGTGGACCAATGATAATGGTAAGTGTAGGTAGAACTTCTTTTGTGTGGCATGACGAACTGACTGTTCCCATCACTGTGTTAACTGAATTTCAATATTGTACAATATGAAAGTTATTGTTATCATCAGGAGTGAGTAATATATTCAAATACATAATTTTCGATTTTGGTTAAAGTTGACTTGAGTTTTTTCTAGAATATTAACTAATATAAATTTTAATCTATTACCATAGAAGTACGACTTTTTTATTATTGGATAATGAAATTTACATAAGGAATTTTAATATAATAATATATAATAATAGTTATATATATAGGTATATATTTTTTATATATAATATATATAAGATAGATATATATGAATATATATAGTATAAATGATATATATTATATCTAATATGCAACATGAAATGTGGCAACATAGTATTGAGCCGATAAAGTATATAATATATATATGCTAATATATAATATATTAATGATATAGTATAATATATATATTATATATATATTTATAAGTAATAATGTATATATATTGTATAATAATATAGAGTATGTATAGTATATAGTATGATGGAGTGTAGGTGAATGAAAGTTGAAGTTAGGGTTTACTGATAGTTTTGTAATTTGCCGGGAGCCGGGGGAGGGCTTGTTTTTTTTGGCGGGGGTGGGCGGTGACTCGCGGGCGAGCTCAGTCCGCGTAATGGTCGGCCTCGGCGACCCGCTCCTCTCGTAGGAGCGTCAACAGGACGTTGGCGGCGCAGGCTCCGGGGTCGACCCCAGGCCGCAATAAGGTTAGTGCGGGCGCTGGGGCGGTCCGGCGCCGTCCAGAGAAGGCTGGCGCTGGGCCGTGGCTCCGCTGCCGGGTCCGCGCCGGGTGGCGCAGACGTGTGTAGAGGTAGTATATCGGGTGGGGTAATAGGTTGATTATAACTTATTAATTAATAGGGGTGGATGAGGGTGTGGTAGGGGTAGGGTTTAGTGGTGGAGTGGGGGATATAGTGGGGATAGGGGGGATGATGAGGAGAGAGAGAGAGAGGAGAGGAGAGAGGGGGAAGAGAGAGAGAGAAGGAGAGAGAGAGAGGAAGAGAGAGAGACTGGACAACAGACTGACAGAGAGAGGATGAAAGGGTCGAGACGAGAGAGAGGAGAAGAGAGAAGAGAGAGGGAATGAGAGAAAGATAGGAGATAAGAAGAGATGGGAGAAGAGAAGAGGAAGAGAAGAGAAGATGAGAGAGAGATTAGAGAATGTTGATCATAATGGCTATTTATTTATTACCAATTCATAAATTTTTCACCAAATTTATATTATGATATTGAACATAATTTCTTCCATTATTTTAATATATAAAGGTGTAATCTAAATATTCATATAAACGAGTAGATTAATATGTGAAAGAAATGACATGGATAGTTTACTTTACTACATTGTTTTGATACTTACCTGGGTCACTTATTCAAGGACTTAAAGGACAAAGAGTGCATTGAAATTTTTCATTTTGTGAAGATAGCTGAACTAACTGAAGGTTGGTTTATTCTATAATGAAAAGTCTTACTAATTGAGGTCCTTTTAAAGAGAGCTTGTGTGGAAGAAGTGGTGGTCAGCATGTCGAGGAGGGGGGATTTAACAAATTGTAAAAATTTATTACTTTAGTCCTTAAATTAATGTATTGATTTTATTGTTTTTAATAATAATAAATGATTTAGAGAGTGTGTGTGTTGGTATCACATATAATTTTGCAGGGAAAAGATATTTACAGTATGGGTTTTTTATGAAATCCAGCTGAGTTACTACGGATTTGTTCCAGGAGTATTAGCGTAAAACCCGATCTTTTGGTTGAATTAAAGTTGCGTTTTTCTTTAAAGATGTCTTTCCAAAATATTTTTGGTGTCGAAGTTAGTGCTTGTGCAACTGGATGTGATAAGTATTGTTTGTGGATGATACTTGTATTTATTTGAATTGATATTAGGACATAAAAGTTTTGGTTTAGAGTGCTGGATTGAGCGGGGTATGGTATAGATTTTGTATAATGGATATAAGAATATGGGTTTGATTTCATTATCATAAGGCTCGATTGGTAAAGGGGATGATTCGATACATAGTGTAATTATTCTCCTGTGGTTCGATGGATAAGCATTGTTGTAGTGGGTATCTTCTTGTGTTCTATTGGATCTAGATTGGTTGTTGGAATAAAGGTTCGTCACGATTATGAAGAACAGAGACGAGGGTATTGCAGGGGTCTTGGTGGAGTTATACGGTAGGATTTGGGTGGAGTGTATAGGGAGAAAAATATGAGCGTATAGTATGGTATAGATTGGATAATATTGTTTGCGATATTTGTAGTTTGATATCCATATAATATCTAGTATTAAGAATTCATCCCAAATTTTACTTATAGATATATTTATTATTTGATTTAATTATTGTCCAACTTTGGAATTATTATATTATTATTCTTTCAGGTCTTTGAAATGATATTTTGATATCAAAATTGAGTTCCTAGTAATTTTTAAATCTTATTATTTTTTTTTATATTACTATATAATATATATATTAATATAATTTACAAACTAAACGACTTAAATTTCTTTAATTATTTTTTTAAATACATTCTCAACTCTATATATAATTAGTATACAATATTATCTATCGGATCTTAAAAATAACTAACTGCAATATTTTTATTGATAATAAACCGCTCTTTTTTTTATCTTTTTTTTGCCGAATATTGATTTAGATTCGGTTTTTTGCTGGATTACAACTCGACTAACATATAGTTATAATGTATTTGTCATTTTGTAGTTATTTTATTCTATTTATTAGTTGAATCTAATAAGTTTATCTGTAATAAAGTGTCGTTTATATTAGTTTTCGTCGATATATTTTTGTATATTTTGTTTATTATAAAATTGGATTAGAAAGTGCTTATTTGTTCTATATTTTATATTATTTATGACCATTTCAGCCCCGACCCGGCCCCATAATGAATTGTGCCACATTTTTGGAGTTTGTGCATGTTTGTTTGTTTGTGTGTTCTTGTTTTTTGTTGGACCTGGTGTTTGTTTTTTTAATTTGTTTTATAAAATAGGTTCAGTTCTATATACATCATTCATTTTTGGGGGTTCGGGAAGAACATTATAGGGGAGAGCGGTCTGCAGTTAAGTGTGTGGGTGCGAAAGTTGTAGAGAGGGTTAATAAGCAATGAAAATGTTAGGAAGGTGGTAGTTGTGATGAGATTATGGTATCCGGAGTTTGTATAAAGTTTCGATGGGTATGGTAGTAGGGAGAGAATTGAGAACATTAATTTGACACTTGGATGAAAGAGTTTAAGTAAGTATAAGAAATATATTATGATCCAAGAAAGTTTTATGAGAAATGTTTTTTTTTTTTAAAGTAGTAATAAAAATAGTAATAAAAAAGGAAATTTAAACTTGTTTCCACACTAATTCCATGACACAAAAAGTGGCCCCAGAAGGCCGTTTGGATGCCTTTGTAATGTGGTATGGTAAGTTAAAGCGTTTATAGTATTGAATTCGAGCGTTAGAGACTCTTCTATCAATATCTAGATAATAGGTGCGGGTCTCGGGGTCTCTGTCGTCTGAGTTATTACTAACATGCTTATTATTATAGATTTTATATGTTATGAGTCATGTTCTGAGGATGTAGATCTGGTAAGATCCAGTTTATTTCTATTCGTACTCATCTTGACTACTTTGATGATCGGTCAATTCTCCTGCTTGGATCTCTTTCTCTCTCGTCTCTCTCTCTCTCTCTCTAATGCCTATTACGCTTCTTTTATTAAACCCCGCCCATTTTTGCACAGAATATCAGAAATTGAAAAAAAAATTAATTGTTTTAAATTTGAGGAGTAACAAAACTTTTTGCTCGAGTTTTTAATTTTAACTTCAATTTCAGTTTATTTTCATTTTTTATCTTAGTTTTATATAAGATATTTTTACTCGGTTACTTGTTATTTTAATTTGAACTATAATAATTTTGATTACAATAATGTTCTAATGTTACGGTGACTTGAACGTGAACGTTCGATCAGCTTATTTGTTAAGAAATTGACTTTGCACTAAAGGTAACGAATTCGATTCCTAGAGAGAAACTCTAATGAAATTTCCCTTCCTTTTAAGGGCAAAATATATAATAAGTGCAAACTCAAATAGAAAAGTAATAAAAAATAAATTATAGTGACTATAATAAGTTATATTTTTGTTGATACATATGAAGATTGAATTATAAAATAGACAATTAATAATTATAAAGTATAAATGAGATAGTGGAAGTGGGGAGTAGAGAGGTATAATTGATGAAAAATCATATAGATGCATTACATATGAATTATAAGTAAAATGGATTAATATAAATAGTAGATTTTTTGTTGGTATATATTTATTGAATTATTGAAGATAGTTTAATATTGGAATGATGGAAATTGGGGAAGGTACAATGGCTCCATAACGTTGTTTATATTTAATCCCAATTTTGGTGACTTATAAAGTTTTTGAGGGGATGTTGGATTGATATGGAGCTATGGGGTTGGGAGTAGACAGAGACTGTCGTTTACGAGAGAATAGGGTGGTAGGTGTTATGGTGGATAAGGTAAAGAAAATAGTAGGGAGATAGGAGGGAGAGGGATCAGAGGGGGAGTAAGGAGAGGCGCAGAGGACACTACGAGGAGAGTAGAGGCAGAGCATGAGATATGTTAAAAAGGAAGGCGAGAGAGGCGGTAGAGCGAGGAAGAGTGGTATGTAGGGCGAGGAAGATCTGGGAAACGTATTAAGGGGCGCGATAAGAATCGCCAGTCGTGGAGAGAACCCGGGTAGCATGGGAAGGCACGTGGAGGGTGGCCGTTGCCGGGAGGTAAGTCAGCTTGCGGTGTGGGATCGAGAGGGCGCGGAGTTGGTAAGCGGAGGGGGACAGCGGGAAGCAGTAGATATGAGTCTGGGGTGGCCGCATGGTATAAAGTCGCGGGAGGTGGGAGGCTGGCATAAGGAGAGCGCGGTAGGGAACGAGGCAGATGGCGAGGGCGGCAGCTGGAGAGGAGTGCACACGCCGATCGCGCGGCGGCGAGCACGGCGGCGGAACCCGGAGCTCGAGTCAGCGCCAGGGATGGCGGGAGGCGGGCCTGCCCGCGATCCCGGGAGCAGGCTGAGCGCGGGCAGGTAAGGAAGTATAGTGCAGCGCGCGGCGGTGCGCCAATGATAAGAGGACGAGGGTTGAGCGAAGTGGCGGTGCAGCGATGTGATTGTGGGGGCGCGCGCCGCCGGTCGTCTGCGGGGCTACAGCGTTCGGCACGCGTACGCACGGATGGATCCCGGCAATCTGTCGCAGGCACTTAGTTAGTTGATGGTTGAGCGGTGGGGATAGGCGGCGTACTTTGTACTGACAAGTTTCAAATAAGAGACGGCTGTCGTGTGTTTAATTAAGACATCTTATGATTTCTGGGGTGAGCCTTTGGGGTGGGCGCGGGCTGTCGAGGCCGCGCGCGCGCGTTCCCTTCTCGCCGGCAGCTGAAATGGGCGGGGGGGGGCGCCGGCGAGATGCGCGTGGGCTGAGGCGCCGGTGGGGGGGGGCCGAGACTCGCCGCCTCAGCGGCGGGCTGGCCTCGCACGGGGGGGCGGCGGGGCAGCGCAGTCCATCCCGCGGTGGCGGCGTGGCGGCTGGTGCTATATCATGGCATTTATCTTTGCATGGCGCGCGGCGGGGAGCTCGTCGTATGGCCGCGCATCACCAATCTAAAGAGAGATTAATATAGAATTATTTATTATATAATAGTAAATTAATAGTGGTCGGGCTGTCGGGTCGATAACGTAAGCGAAGGCGGCTGGGCCATTCAGTGATAGGCCGGAGAGACGGGTGAGGCGCCGGGATGCGTTTGGACTGGAGGTAGGAGAGGTGAGCGCGTCGTTTATTATATTAAATTAAAATTAATAGTATAAGAATAGATAAGCAGAATTGGAATCAAAATAAAATAGATATCATATTATTTAATATATAAAATTAATAATTATATATTTAATATAATTATTTTAATTTATATAATATACTTGTGAAGCAACATTATTTATATATTAATATTATTAATTTATATTTATAATATTTTATTATTATTATTATTATGTTATATCTTATTATTATATTAAATTATTATATATTATTTTATTATATTATATTATAATATAATTAATGCAATAACACTAATGCTTTTATATATTATATTATCTAATACTATTACTATATGTTATCATATGTTGTTATTAATTGTGCGTATACTACAGATTTGGTAGGACCGTGTTATTTATTATATGAAGCGAGGGAGGCGTTGTGGATAGCGATATGAGTAATAAAGCGGAAGGTATGAAATGAAGGGGTGGAGCGGAACGAAGTCTAGAAGGGAAATAGTTATGATAGTAATAAGATAATGTAAGAGAGTGCTATAGATAGGGAATTATAAATATATTAATTATGATATATAATATATATTATTTAATATATATTATATATATATAGTATATAGATATATAATAAAATTTAATATAGAATAAAATAAGATAAAAAATGAGTAGTACTAAGATTTAATATATATATATTATATATGGTATAATATATTCTTAAAAAAGAAAGCAGAGATGAGAAGGGAAGAGATCGAGATGAGAGGATACGGAGAGATAAGTATGAAAGATAGCAGGACAGGAGGATTGTAGAAGTTAGGACCGGCGTAGTAAGCTGAGATCAGACAAGGAGGAGAATTAGAGAGAACAAGAGAGAGAGCAATTAAGGCGGTGGGAGGATCTTTGATTTGTTGGGTCGAGTAGAGATGAAGTAAGTAGTATAGATAGTGAGTCGAAGGTTATAAAGTACATGTCAGTAGTAATAGATAGTTATTTATAGTTTGGGATGCCTTATTATATATATATATATATAGTATACATATATATACGTAATATATATAATAATATTATGTAGATAATAATACTTATAAATCTAATACTATATATGTAGGTGTATTGATAATTTATGTGTAATAGCATTAAAATATCCATTTTTTTTTTGAAAAATGCTATCTAAACTTAAATACTTCCTAACAGAACTACCAACTTTAGCCTGTATAAAATCTAAACCAGGTTGGGTTCCAAAGTTAATGGACTAATGATTAATCCACGTTTCATGTATCAAATAATATTAAGATGTAAGTTTGAAGCCATTTAATATTATTATTATTATGAATTATTATTATTATAAGTTTATTGTTTAGTTTACTTATATTATTAATATTATTAGTTATATATATTATATAATATGATATATTATTATTCTACATCTTTATTTTAATATGATTTTATTAAATATATATTATTATATTCAATTATTATTTATTATATGTATATATTGTTATTAAATGTAATATATTATTATTATTATAGATGATTTGATTAATTATTAATTATATTATTATTATTTATTATATTGTATTTATATTATTATTAGTATTGAATTTATTTATATATATTATAGATTTAATTATTTATATTTATCATATTGTACATTATTAAAAATATTGATGAGTATTGCACTTATATTATATGTTTTTAGCCTAAATGCGAAGGGGAAATTTATATTAGAGTTTTCGTCGTGTAATACAAGAAAATTCGTTAGCCTGTTATAGGATGCACAAGCAAACAGTTTTAAGGCAGCTAGATAACATAGCGTGATACGTAACGATTCAAGGTCTGAAGTCACCGGCTAATTAGAGACATTTATTCGTTATAAATTATTTAGGATAGTTTCACACAATATAAAAATAAATGTAACAGTAAAAAATGAGTTCTTATATGGTTAAAATACGCATTTAAGATAAGAAAATGAAATAAATCTGAAGATTGAAGTTTTAAAATTAAAAACCCGACCAAAAAGTTTTGTTACTCCTCAAATTTAAAACAATTAATTTTTTTTTCAATTTCTGATATTCTGTGCAAAAATGGGCGGGGTTTAATAAAAGAATGTTCGTAATATACTGCTGGCATTAGAGAGAGAGAGAGAGAGAGAGAGAGAGAGAGAGAGAGAGAGAGAGAGAGGGAGAGAGAGAGAGTATGGGAGGAGAGAGGAAGAGGAGAGAGAGAAGAGAGTTAAGTGAATTCAATATTAAGTTAATTAATAAATTAAAAGGCATAAAGCTTTGGGGATTTTGTGTATGGAATTAGTGTGGAAAAAGTTTAATGTTTTTTTTTTATTATTATTTTATAAAAATAAAAACATTTTAAACTTTTTGTCTATTATTTTATTTATTAAACTTTTTATAAGTGAATAAATGTTTTCAAGTTTATTTATATCTAATGAACTTTACAATGGATACATAATTATAATTAAATTATTTAACTTTAATTGCTTATTAAACCTTTAAAATTTTCAATAATGTAAGAAGGTTCTATAATGTTTTCCGAATGAATGGTGTATTAGCTGAGCCTTTTGATACACACACATAACACACACACATAAACACACCTACAACTACACACACACAATCCCATTCATACACACACCAGAAAAATTCTCAAATGTGCTTTATGGAACCTATATGTCATTGACTCATTTTGGATACAAACATTCGGTATTCGACGAACTTTTAACGCACGTTTTTAAGATGAAACTTTGATGTGTCCTTTTACATATAAGCTATGATAAATATTTCTTGTACGGCAAACCAAGCCCGAATAACGAATATTCGCCAAAAAATAGCCTATCCTCACATTTGGTGTTTGACTGCTCGTATTTGTAAATTTTGGTGTGTGATTTTATAGATATTTTTGTATCTCTTCTTCTTTAACATAGGGCAAAAAGAAAAAAAAAATAGGTAACAAAAAGGAGTGAAATTCTTTTGTATATTTGAATATCAAAACTCAAAGTATATCGCAAGACAATGTTTCCAATCTTTTACATATATGCTCTATTAATTTTCCTATAACTGTCAAAAATTAGGGTTTAATGAGTTATACGTCTGAGCTTAACGCATTTATTCCTAGAGAGCCGAATGAAATACTGTTAGAGGTCCTACTGTTGTACGGCTTTCATAATCGGTTTGAACCATTTTGATATTAGAAAACTTTTCTAGATCATTGAATCACCAAGAATATGTTATACACAAAGCTTATCATGAACAAGGAGAAAATTACACTAGATGAATATCCCCTTTCCAATCGAACCTGAAATGAAAAAAAATTATATCAAACATTATACATAGCTAATCCCAAGCACTATAACCAAAATTTTATATCTAAATATCAATTAAATAATAAAGTATTCAAAAGGAATTAATGCACATAGTGCAATAGATAATGATGAGAAAAATATTTGGTGAGACAGAAAAATTTTAAGAAACGCACGGTACAACAAATAATTATAGTTTTTGAGATAATGGAACCAGGTTAAAATGCTCTCTTTAAGCGTGTATATGAAGAACTACTTGTAAAAAATAATTTTTTCCGACCTGCAAATAATGTGAAAAACAGTAAATTCTTTAAATCATTTATTATTAAAAACAAAAAATCAATAAAATTTCAGGAGCAATAAAAATTTACAATTTGTTTAATAAATTATTAAATGAATGAAAACTTCTTCAAAATGCTTCTTAAAAGGATACATTAGGAGTTATTCAAATGAACGTCAACGTGCGAAGTAGTTTCAATGTTTCATTATTAGCTATAAATTTCGATGCTCTGTTTGTCTTTAAGTACATTCTTCCTTGAATTGAAAGTGATCCCCAGGGGATATACTAGGGGTTCAAAACAGTGTGGTAATGTATAATTTTAATCCTAGTCTTCTCGTTTTCACTTTTTTTATCTACTTCGTTTTGCATATTTTATGCTTTCACCTTTCTATATTAAAATAAGTGTGAGATTATTAGTTCATTGGTATTCAAAATTAGAATTTTTGGTTGAGAAATTTTATATTGGTAATAAATAAATAGCCAATTTTAGGGATCAATTTCTCTTCTCTCTCTCTCTCTCTCTCTCTCTCTCCTCTCATCTCATCTCTCTCTCTTCTTCTCTCCTCTCTCATCTTCTCCTTCTCTCTCTTCCTCTTCTCTCTCTCTCTCTCGTGCTTCTCTCTCCTCATCCTCTCCTGTCTCTGCTGTCCGTCTGTCTGTACTCTACTCTCTTGGTCTTGTCTGTCTGTCTGTCTCTCTCTCTCTCTCGTCTCTCTCTCTCTCTCTTCTCGTCATCTCTCCTCTCTCTCTCATCTCTCTCTCTCTCTCTCTCTCTATCCTGCTCTATATTTATATCTATGTACTTGATCTATAGTAAAGTATATATATATAGTATTATATATAGTATAGGTATATATATAAAGTATATATATATATATATATATTAGTATATATAACAGGCCTGCGACCGGAGCCGGAGGCGTGGAGCCGGGAGCGCGTGAGCGCGCAGGTTTTGGGTGGAGCGGATCCGGAAGCCGGAGGCGAAACTTTTTGATGGCACTGCAGTCGAGCACGGAGCTGGTAGGCGAAACATTCGGGGGAATCTGAAGCCGGAGCTCGGTAGTCGTGTAGGCGAAATTTTAGCGGGGACCTCGAGCTGTGAGCCGGGAAGTCGGAGCCGCAATAAAAGAGGCTGCTCCGGCTCCGTCAAAAAATTCTAATCGATGGCCAATTGTTAATTTATGCACTTTATTTTTTATATTATATATTAATATAAATAGTATATATATATATTATATATATATAATATACATATAGAAGGTATTTTATAATATATTATATATAATATATATAGATTATATATATACTATATACATATATTAGTAATAGTAGTACTAGTAATATTACTTTATTCTGGCTAAATACTTATGTTGCGACATTCTTATGTTGAGGGTATTTGTTGTATATATATAAATATATATATTGTGATATTTATATATATATATTATATATATATAGTACATGTTACAATTAGTACATAATAGTTATAATAGTTTATATATATATATATAGTACTATATATATATATTTAAATTGCCTATGTATGATTTATTTATGTCATAATATTAAAATAAAATAGTTATCGTACTTCTAATTGTAATAGGCATAATTTAGATTTATTAGGTTTCAATTATCCTTAGAAAAATCAGTCGAACTTAAAAATAAATCGAAAACATCTCAATGTATTTTTTTGGAAAAAAAAAGAATTTTAAACCATCCCACTCCCCCTGGGGATGATAAGAATACTTTCATTTGGTCCAATATGATAATCGTTAACACAGTTGATGGGAAACAGTCAGTTCGATCAATCTTAAAAGAAAGAGTCTACCTATAACTACCAGTTACTCATGGGGTCACAATACATATATTGGATCCTTTATTAATGCGACATTTAAACGCTATCATCCAGACATTGCTGAATTGTTAAAAAGAAAGGGTGAAGCTTAAAGGTAATCAAGAGAAACCTTTAATTTCAAAAACGGAGACTAAAGTGGAAACTTTTTCAGTTGCCATAAACTTGTTCTGTCTAGGTTAAGTGAAAAATTCAAAAAACAATATCTTATAATACAAGGGTTGTTAAAGAATAGTACCCATTTATTTTCTTTGTCATAACATGGATTAAAATGCACGTGTGTGGAGACATGGCTTCGAACTGGGAAGTCCTTTAGACTGGAAAAAATTTTTGTAAAATAGTTCTAGAAAACAAAATAAAAACAAAAAAATGAGCGCTAAAAAATTGGCAAGGGACCTTTGTGCTTGCTTTTAAAAAATGGATTACTTTACATATTGGGCAAAGACTAAATTGAGTTTGTCAAAATAATTTTTTGCATAATGTGTCGAGTCGAAGATATTAAATACAAAATATTTCCTAAATCGTTAGAGTAAAGAGAAAAAAATAACTCAACATTTTCAGACGAATATATTCAAGATTTCGGGGTTATTCTGGACATCTTAATAAGGAATTCGAAATCACAAGTAGACAAGTTAATTGAGCTTAGTTTACGGATAAACGCATCAAAAATATGATCAGTACAGATTGAACAAACTTAAAATATTAGGAAAAATGAGGTGAGGAATAGAATTGTAAATGTGATGTACGATTTAATCTTGAATGTCAAAACGAAGAAGTAATAGTTGTTTAGCAGAATTGCTAGACTTGACTAAAAACTATGAAATAGACTATGTTTGGATAACGTTACATGCACACTGGTATGTGAAGGTTTATACTTTCAGTCTGCAGTTGTCGTGATGGTGCTCACAAAGATATACTATCACAGCGCCAATATGCTGGATTAGCAGGGCAGAGAACAAATAGCAATAGCAGCTAACATCCCCAAATAATGTGAAAGTTCTATAAGAAATCAACTGACAAAAAGTGGCAATCTTAGTCAAGAAGAACAGATGGGGAAGCCATGTCTTAGGTCTTATGCTCTAAAGGCTTCCTCATCTAAAAGATTATAGTAGTAGTATGATTTGATGCCTGTCGGTACTCTCTCGTTGAATACTTTCTCTCTCGACATCTATGGGTTTTGAACGAAATCGAAACAGCTCGAAAAAATATTGAATAAACCCATACTTTACACACAAACAAAAAGTATTCATCAGGAAGAGACTTGACTGCAAGGAAATTTTTTTTATAGAGAACAGGAATTTTAGCAAATGCACAAATAAATTCCAAATGAAAGAATGGAAAGAAATTGGTAACCTGAAAATAAAAGGGAGCCTCACCATATAGATAAATATGTAGACTGATGCATTTCTGTGTTAATCTTTCCAGAAACTTGAATAGGATCTGATATGATTAACGGCGTGACTGGTTTATTTTGTCTTGATGCATGAACTAGGACTTATAAATGAATTAACGGCCATCGAACAGAAACTGACCGCAGGGTCATGAATAGTTCAGATCACGAGTATTCAGTAGAAGTCCTCGACATTGGTAGAAAAAGTTTTGTTTTCAGATGAAAGTGATGAAGAAGTCATCATTTGCCTAGGATACCTCGGTAAAGAATGTGTTAGCGAGTGCAGACAAGTAGCACTTGAAAAAAACTAAAAACAAATCTGACTAGTATGAAAACAAGACATTCAAGTCGGCTAAATATCATGTGCGTAGCACAAAATTAAAAGGCTGAGGATATTACAAAGAGAGTCAATTAGATTGGAATTAATATCGAAGACTCACACAGTTGATCAGCTTAAAGAGGCAATCATACTTGCTAACCCAAAGACTCGTTGATAAAGATGCCGGCTATGGCGCATCAAAATTAACAGCGGTTTATGCTGGGGGCGCATAGCGAGCTCTGATGACCCAAGAAGTGAGATGTCTGCGGAGCTGTATGTTCTGTGCCTTTAAAATAGGATAATAAACGGGATCTATAGGACATGCGTTTATATGAGAAATTAATGATAAATACTTAATGTTAAGGAAAAATTGTTTTGAATTAAACATTAATATTACATATGGTAGGGCTGTTCAAAGAGAAATTCAGTTTCAAAAAAGTTAGTGAAAGGACAAGGTCGCATTTACAGTATAATACGTAGTATATATTTTATTATTATAGTATTATAGGTTTGATGTTATTTTTACTATCTATCCTACTCCCACTAAGTTGATAGTAGATAGATATAACATTGAAGTATTATTGTATTAGGCTAATGTATTTCTAATACGATGTAATATATGTATAGAGGATCTATAATTGATAGATTATTAGAAATAATAATATCGGACTATAGTGTTGAGGATAGTTGAGTAATATATTGAATGTTGAGTGAGTCGGCTGATGAGTTTATGTGTAATAGTTTATGTGATGTTAGTTAGTTCAGTGCGTAAGCGTATTATGTTGGGTTTTTTCTGTGCTGGCTCGTTGCATGGTAATTTCTTTAGTCTGGTATCAACTATTAGTGTATTAAATACATGTATAATAAGTTTTATGATTGATGTATGATATACTCTAGTATGTTGATATTAGAGCGTATATTGTAGTATTTGAGTATGTATTTAAAAATATACAAATATATAAAATATTTATTATAAATTGTGTATTATTGGATAATATACGGTATTATAATAATAACATGGGTAAATTTGTTTGTATATAATTGAATTGACTATAATATAATCAGTGTTGTTCAGTTAGCGTCATTGTGTCAAGCGAGATTTTTTTAGATTTACTCTGTATATTGGGATTTGAGATGCTAAAAGTGATTATAATTAATTTTTCGTGATTTTTTTAGGAAGAGATAAAAATGAATAACGATGTCAATATTAGTTAATTCTGTAGCAAGCATGAGGTTCTATGCTTTTCAATGTAAGAGGGATAGATTTATGAAAAATGAATGTTTAGGGGGTAAAATGGCTCTGATTGTGCCTGTATCCTGCTTTGTTCTATATAAGAAATTCAGTTTGTTGTGTATAAAGGAGTAGTTTAATTTAGTATAAAGATGTACGTGCTAAACAAATCCCATAATAAATGTCATAGTCCTCAGCGATAATTATCAGAGATTGATGATTCTCAATGAGCACCTAGTAGAGGTTTAAAAATAGTATAAGGATAGGGTGATAGACGGAGCCGGACCGAGTGCCATGAAGAGTTTCAGCTGCGGTTGGCCCCCAAGTAGATAATTTTCGTAGCCTTGCTATAACTTCAATCGAAGGTGCTTGTCTAGCTTGTGGATTGGTTAACTTAGCATGACTTTATGGGTGAAGGAGAGGGGTGAGAGGGGAGGGAAGCTGAGGACTGCCGGCTAGCGAGCGCTGTAATTGTAATAGATTGTATAGAATTAATCGATGGGCAGATTGGAGCTCGGAGTTGAGTGCTCGTGTGTTATATGTTTAATAATGCATGATGCTCGTGAGTCGTGAGGTCCGTCGAGAGGTCGGGGTGGATAGCTGGGTGTAATGAAGGTGTGGGTCGGGAACGGGAGTCGGGATATACCGGAAAAAAATATTGCCGGTCTCCGGAGTACCCTGTACGTTTTATATTAGTGGTTAGCTCATTATATATTATATATAGTGGTAGACGTATTAAGTATATGAATATTTTACTTATGTAAATAGTGTAAGATGATATAGTATTATGTAATAGCTACCGGTTTACTCTATGATAATTATTGTAGATCGAAGATGTCATGATATAGTTAAGTGAATATTAGTATCCCCCCATATATATTTAATAATGTAGGATAGATAGTATTAGAGTGTATTGATAGACGGAGGATAGTATTTTTAGGGACTACACATACAAATTGGTTATTTTATTAATTGAGTTGGTTTAGAAATTAGTATACTATTAGTAATGATATATATAAGATTATAAGTAGATTAGAGTCATAATAGTGATTCATTATAGTATATTAGATGTAGAGATTATTATATTATGTATATTAGAAGAATATGTTTCTGTATTTGGGGTATGTATATTTAGTATAGTATGTTCAATATGTAATGATATTATAATGTGAACGATCTATATTAATAGGGTGATATTCATTTTTTAATAGTTAGTAGTAATATATTATAGTAGATGAGTAATATTATGTTATATTAGTATATATATATATAACGATTTATAATTGGAATGTATTTCTTTTCTAATATTTATGGGATATATAATTAAAATTGTTGTAATTATAGTAATTATAGTAATATATATTATATGATATTATTAAGTATATTATTATCTTATATTAATATTTATATAATTATATATGATAGTTTTATTATATAATATATTTAATATTATATTGTAGTTATTATATATATATATTATAATATTATATAATTATATATAATAATATATATAGTATAATATAAATATATATTGAGTAATAATATTTATTTCTTAATATAATAATATATATGATAATATATTATAATTTATATTATATCTATATAATATTATAATATCTATTGTATTATAATATATAATAATATATTGATAAATATTAATTATAATATATATATTATATATATTTATATATTATTATAATTTAATACTATAATAAATGATATATATATTTTTTATATATTATCTAATTATATATATATATAATTTGATAATAATGTAATATAGTATATAAAGTACGATAAGTGAAATATTACAATCGATAATTTTCCAATAAACTAAAATGTATATAGTATATGTATATATATATTATATTATAATATATATATTATATATAATTATATATATTAGTATAAATTAGTTAAATTAACGTTAATTTTAGTATATAATATATTATATATATTATATTATATTATGTATATTAGAATAATAATAGTATATATAAATATGTAAATATATATATTATATATATATAGTAATATAATATATATATTATATTATATTTATTAAATATTTTAAAGAGGTAGAGATTTTTAATATATTTATAGTGATTATATAAAGTATATAATATAATATATATATTATATTTAATTAATATATATATTATATATTGTATAATATGGATAATAATAATATATATATTATAATAAATAATTTTAATTAGATAGTAATATTTCGAATATAGACTTATTATATAATATGATGTAAATTATCTATATTATATGATATAGTATGTATTTTATGATGATATAATAAATAGTAACATATAAATATAGTATAAGCTATATTAAATAAATATAATATATCTTAAAATAATAAATATATATTATAATAATATTATATATATAATACATAGTAAATAAATATAAATATTGATTATTATTATATATATAGTCATATATATATTATTATATATATATATTATATTATTAACAATATATATTTGAACGCGTTGAATGTGCGTATAAGTGTATGTGTGTGTTGTGTTGTCATTTCTTCAACGGATTTGAAAAATATACAATACATTTCAAGATACAAACGCATACATAAAATCCATGGTACTAGACTGTCTTTCATCATCTGTTTGATTGAAAAGGAAATTAAATTCTGTAGGTGCCTGCCTTTTATCTCTTTCAACTCGTAGGGGAACTATTACTAAATTGATTGAATTTTGCTTTCCTTTCACGCCAAGAGAAAGATTGCTCAATTACTTGAATACTTTGAGTGATTCGACGACTCGTTCCTTCGAATTGAATAAGGACTAAATTACATGAAATTAAGGAGAGATTTTACGAGATGGAAAGATAACTTCTATATTGCAATTTTTAGAAATAAAACCACGAGGGATAAACAAACTGATGGAAAATATATATTACTTAAAACATTCGGCACAAGTCCGAATATATATATATATATATATATTTAATATATATATTTATATATATCAATATAGTATACTATATATATATAATAATATATATATATATATTAAGTATATATATATATATAATATCTATATATAAAATATATATACTATCTTATCTAATATTATATATATTATATCTATATAGTATATATAATATATTATATAGTATATAATTTATCATAGATTAATAATATATTAATATATATATAATAATTATTAATATATACGTGTGATGTGTGGTGTGTGCTGTGGTGTGGTTTTCTCTTTTTATTCAGCATCTACAGAGGAAAGACGGAAGTATTTCTTATTGGCTATTCAGATTGCAACCGGTACGGTTTCAACAAATACTTTTCCACTAAATTGTAGGGCAAGATTCCAACTTTTGGGCCTTCGGGTGTAAGACTAAATTTTCCGCCCCAACTACTAAAATGAACCTAAATTGGAAATATCCTCCAACCACGACAATGAACTAATACATTTGCCAGAACAGAAAAATTATGCAATTTTTCATTTCAAAATCCATAGATAAAAAATGGTCTGGAAATTGACAACGTGAGTAAATAACTCAAAAAATCCGAAAGACATTCTGTACTATTTAGATAATGGACCTTATCTATGCATATTTTGCAAGTTTTGAAAAGTCTAATTTCGGAAAAAAATTCTTGAAGTTGATACGAAGAATATCAAAAACATGGGTTTGAAAAATTTGAAAATTACTGAAAGATATGACTAAGCAAACACAGAAATTACGCCGGACATACAACGTTTAGAGGGCAAAAAAAAAAGCTACATTTTGTGTTTATAGTATATGTCAAAATCGGCTGAAAAATTCGATTTTATGTCCCAATTTAGGTAGGTGGAAACTGGGGAGTCACCCAGGAACAAAATGGAACTGTGCTTCTTTAAGGTGAAAATTAGGGACGTAACTAAACTGCCTTAAATTTTTTGCTTTTAGATGCAAATTCTTCATGTTTTGGGATGAGAGACCGAATAAACATGCGCCGATATTCCGCATTAAGGAAGATGAAACCACTTCTCAAGGAATACGACGTGCTTGTAAAGAACAAATGTTTGAAAATGAATACTACCCAGCGAATTAGAAGATATTTAAGGATTACATAGAAATAACATAATTGATATTGCACATTCGCAGACCAAGGGGATGATGAAAAATCAGGATGACATTTGCTTTCTTGAGATGTAGCGTAAAAATCCCTAGTCAAGCAGCATTGGTTCGGTCGACATGAACTCCGAAAGGAGACTTGTAAAAGGAAGAGGCTAGAGAAGATTAATGAACAGCAGAAGAAGGCCACGAAACATTCTAGAATCGGTCAATGAGACTGTAGTTCTAATGGATGGAAGTTCGCCATCGACTGACTCGGGTAATACCGTTCTTGCCACTGAATTTGCTTCATTCTTCTCTTTGAAAGTACCAAGAAACGACCAAAGAATCGGATCACACAAGACGTGGCATCTACCAAAGCTCAGCTAAATATTTCCTTTCTCGATTCAGCTATAGAGTATGTTGTAACAGCTAAAGCTCTAGGTCATGATCTGAATGAACTGTCCGTTTCTTCAAGCACAAATTTGCCTGGCCATGCTCATGTTTTTCATTGGGACAGCAAGCTCTTACCAAACATCAAGATAAGTATTGGGAATATAAGCTCTTACCAGACATCGAGTAAAGTACGAAAAGTGTTGAGCGGATTGCTGTTCTCGTTTTGGTGACGAAAAGGAGAAATTACTCGGTATTCCCAAGGTTTCTACCTGAACTGGCAAGGAGATTACGCGAGTATGCTTGAACATAATGAAGGAACACGGATTAGAGGCTCGTGCGCGAGGGCTGTCGTTCGACACGACACCGTCGAACCGCGGGATTCACATCAGAGCTTGTGAGAAAGGTCTTGGGAGAGAACTTATGTACTTTACTTGTCGTCAGCACATCTATGAAGTAATTCTCAGTAAAGTGTTTAAGCATTTATACAGCCTTCAACTGGCCCGATATTCTCGTTTCAAGAGAGTCCAGGAGCAATGGAATTCTATCAATAAATCAAACTTGCAGCCATATGATTTTGCTCAAGCGGATAAGGCCAGTAAAAAACTGAGAGAAAGTCAGTCTTGTTGGCGAGAAGATTTGTGAACATGACTCAACAGCGCAAAGACTATAAGAACTATTACAGCTGGCCCTCATATTCTTAGGAGAAGCTTCAGTGGCGGAATTTCTTCTCAGAACCCCAGGAGCCTTCCATCAGGCTCAATGAATGGCTAAAATTATTTATTCTCTAAAGGTCATTCTATTGAAGAAGCAATTCAAAATGTCAGCTCATAAAGTGAAAGGTTTGACAGAGTTAAGTCTATTTGTGTCCCTTGTATACATTAGAGGTTGGAGTAGAGCCATAAATTCGATAAATCCTGCAGTTGTTGACCTTGAATTTCTATTCATCGACGAAAACTTCGCAAGATATTCTAGTGGTGACATTGCACAAAATGTCATATCTCGACGTTTATGGCATCTCTCTGAAACTCTCATTGCTATGTCGTTTCATGACGCAGGTTTAGCAAATAAAGGTGCAAATGATCTGTAATCTAGAAAAGCCTTCATTGAAAAAAAAATCTTAAAGGACTAGAGGGTAAAAACGTTCAAAATGTAGGTTCAAAAAGTTTATCAGATTTCGTGACAAGCTGGATAAACAGGCTTCTTCAGGGGTTTTGATACTAAGATACCCCGGAGTGTGTCTAAAGAAGTGTTTGGCTATGGCCATGAGGATTGACATGTTTCACAAGAAGCACGAAAGGAATTGTAGCCGAATATCGACCGTATTCAACGAATCTGGCCGACAAGAGCATCACCTATAAAGCAGTTCATAATTCTTCGCTCTGAGGATGAATGAAGAGCAGAGAGCAACATTGCAAAAACATATAAGCTGGTAATAGGGAGCAATCCCGAAGAAAATCTAAAAGGATTTAATGAAAAAGTTTATTTATTTATCTAATTTTTTTCAATTTATTTTTTGAATAGAATTTCTTGTAAAATGTTTATCATAATTCTTTCAATAAAATAATTACATGCCAAAATTTTTCGTTTTTCAGTTTATTTTTCCGGGACACTTAAATGAATATTTTAGGCTAATACATGATTAGTTTTTCAATTTCTAAGCATAAGGCACATAAAAGGGTCATGTGGATCAAAAATTTATTTTTTACTTTTTATTGAAAACAGTCTACATATATATATATATTATATATATTAAATTTATATGTATATATATAATCAAATATATATATTTATTATTAGTATATTAATATTATATTATATATGTATATAATATACTATATATAATATATTTATCATATATATAATTATATTATATTATATGTATATATAAAGCCAATACCATGTCAAAATATCGATTAAAAGTTTGCGATATTCATAATTTTGCTACTTAATCTAATATTTAATTTATGTAATTATAATATATAATATATTATATAACTATATATATATATATATATTATTATATATATATATATAATACTATATATATTATATATATATAATATCATAAAATATATATATATATAAATATATATGATATTATATTTTATATATATATATATACTATATATATAATTATATATATATTATACTATATATATATATATTATATATATATTATATATAAATATATATAATATATATTGATGAAGTGTATGTGTCCTCATTTTCACTACATTTGAAATATAGGAACCACCATTGCCAATCCACCGATTTAAAATTACATCCAGCAGTCAATGAGCATCCGTTTCCGTCAGTCTGTAAAGATTAAAAAGGGAGTTTATTTTCTAGTCTATCCCTTTTGCCACCTTAAAGGAACGCAATAAACTTCTCTGCATTTTAATCTTTTCTTTCACTCAAAAGAAAATTTGTTGCTTGAGATACTTTGGAAGTGGATTGCAGTCTCGTTTGTCAAGTTTAAAGCCATTTAACATAAAATTAGGGAAGATTTGTTAAGAATGGAATAGTATTTATTTGCAATTAATATAGAAATAAAAATAACATATAAACAAAACCGCAGAGTGAATTAATATGCTTAAAAACAACCATTATCAAAGAATAAGAAATGAAGGTGGAAATTTTGGGAAGTGTATGACAAATCGCGAAATATTAACATACATACAATACCATACAGTCCACTTAAAAATATCGAATTCTTATTCCGCGTAATTTGTCAAAACATACCCTGTTTGACGAACATCGTGATGGGTTATCGATGAGGGGTAATCCGTCCACGAAAAACGTGCAAAAGTAGCATTAGTAGTATCGGTAGTAGTAGTAGTAGTAGTAGTAGTAGTAGTAGTAGTAGTAGTAGTAGTATATTTATCGACAACCTTACTTAAATCCTTCAAAAGTTTCTGAATTAATGCGAATATTCAGTATAGTTAACAAAAAAAATAAAATATTTTTTAAATTTTTATGTATTATTTATTAAAAATATTTCTTTAATATGATCAAACGAATCCTAACTTAGCAAGTCGTGAGATTCGTTGAAATCAATCGTCAAAATTTGACCGGATACACTCTCTTAAAATTTTGATAAGATATATTATTATATGCATACAATAATATAATAATAATAATAATTAATAATAAATAATGAATAATAAATTAATAATATAATAAAATAAGTAATAATAATAATTAATAATAATTATATAAAATAATAAATAAAATATTAATAATTATTTTCAATAATACCTAATATGAATATAAATCGGACAAGAACATTTATTAAAATAACATTTTCTCAAAATTGACTATTATAAAAATAATAATTCAATATTAAATACATTTGAATGAGATGGTTTCTCAAGACGTTTTCGCCTTAGCCCATGGAGCATCTAACCTTTTAACATAATGAATATTCATATTTAAGTGAAAAACACAACTATATATGAATAGTTTATATAATATAACTTAAATCTAATTCTTAACTTAAGTCTCTTTTTCTACACATTAATCATTAAAATAGTTAAGAAGCCTAAACAATGTAATATAAATACTAATTAATATGAAATCAATAATATAATAGTACTACATTTTAATAATAATAAGTTATAATCATAATAATGATAATGAATAATATATTAAAATAATAATAATAAAAATAATAATATAATAAATAATAAAAATAATAATAATAAAATAATAATAATAAAATAAATAAATAATAATAATAATAATCAATAAATAAATAATGACTTATAAACAATAACCAAAAATAGTTAGTTGGTAATACTGCTACTATACTATACTACTACTACTACTACTAATAAATAATAATAAATAATAATAATAATAATAAATAATAAATAATAATAAATAATAATAATAATAATAATAAATAATTAATATAATAATAATAATAATAATAATAATAACTATCATAATAATAATAATAATAATAATATAAATAAAATAATAATCAATAACAATATTGCCATCAATAATAATCTCCAGATTATAGAAACCTAATAAATAATAAATATAATACTAATAAATAATATAATATAATAATAGATAAATAATAATAATAATAATAATATAATAATCCATAATGATAATAATAATTAAATAATAATAATAATAATAATAATAATAAAATAATAATAATAATTAATAATAATTAATAAAATAATATAATAATAATAATAATAATAAAATAGATAATAATAATGACATAATAATAATAATATAAAATAATAAATAAATTATAGAAACACTATAATAATATAATAATAATAATAATAATAATAATAAAATATTCATAAAATTTAAAATAATAAAAATATAATAATAATAATATAATAATAAATACATAATAATAATAATTAATAATAATAATAATAATAATAATAAAAATAATAATAATAATATAATAATAATCAAAATAATAATAATAATATATAATAATTATAATTAAACAAATAATAAAAATAATAATAAAATAATAAATAATAATTAAAATAATCATAATTATATAATAATAAAATAAAAATATAAATAATAATAATCAATAAAAAATAATAACAGATATTGAAAAAAGTAACTTAGTTTAATTCAAAAAAAAGGTTTAATTTTAAATATTAAATTTAGAAAAAATGTTATTTAAGAGGTTAGAATTAATTATTAAAAAAAATAAAGAAAAAGAAATACGTAAAAGACAACACTCATATCTCTCAATGAGAGAGAGCTATTGTTATTATATTATATTATTCAAAAACTTTGTTGCATCTCCTTTGAATTGCGCGCGTTAATTATTTCAACAATAATAGATGTGTTTATCATACAGATTTTCCATCATTTTTAGATAAAGAGCTTCCCATTCCTGAAAGAGAATTAAAAATAAATAAAAAAAAGTTTTATATGAATAAAAATGATGAGAGGAAAAATCATAACTTTTTCTTTAATTTTTGTTTAAAATAAAACGTTCTCCGAACTTTTATTTTCTTAATTACAACATAGCAGTATTTACACAGATATATAATTATTATATTATATATATTCATATAATATAGTATATATATATATATATATATATATATATATAATTATATATACTTATATATAATATATATATATATATAGATAATTATATTATACTATAACAAATACGTATATATATATATATATATAATATAATAATATATATATATAAATATAATATATAATATATATATAGTAATATTATACTCATATTAACTATTCATCATTCCCAATATAATACTTATTGCGATTCACTACCACATATAATAATATTATATATAAATATATATAATTAAATAATATATATATATATATAATAATTAATATATATATTATATAGATATATATGACAAAATTTCCTAAATATTATAGTAATATTATAATATATATATAATATATATATAATAATATAGAATATATAATAATAAATATCATAATTATAATATATATAATATTAATAATATATTATAATATTTATATATATATATATGATCAAATTGCTAAATAGATTATATATATATAATATTATATTATATTATAATATAAATATAATATATATAATATATATAGAATATATATATATATATAATATTATAATATATATAATATATATATATATATATATAATATATATTATATGACGAAAAATAAAAATAAAAGGAAGGAGCAAACCGCTCATGTAGTCAAATAAATTATGCAGAATGATGATATTGACTTTGATCAAAAAAAAAAAAAAAAAAAAAAAAAAGACCATCCCTTCGAACATCTTCACACTTATCCAAGTATCATTAAATAAAATGGAATTTCTCTGTTCATATCAGCACTGAAAATTATTATATATATAATATATATATATAATATAATTTACTATATATAATATTATATATATAATAATATATATAAATATAAAATATATATATAAATATATATATAATATAATATATATATATTACTCCACTATTAATATATATATATTAGTGATTTGGATTAAAAAAAACGTTCGGTTTTTTTTAAAAAAACATTTTTTAAAAAAAGTATCATAGCAAACATAATTTTTATTTTTTTTTTTTTTTTTAAAATTACATATATTTTTTGCATATATATCAAGCTTTTGGTATCTTAGCATAAATACAGTAAACATATGATAAAAAATTATTACAAATATATAAAGAATAAAGACATTATAAATTTTATTATCTCTACGGCATTAATTTTTAATTTCACAATGATCTGATTATTATTATTATTATTTAATATTATATTATTAATTATATTATTTATTTTATATATTATTATATATTATTTTTAATTATTTAATAGTATATATTATATAATTATATATATTTTATATATATTAATATATAATATATAAAATATATATATCATAAATAAAATATATATATATATATATTATTAATATAATATAATAAAATATAGATAAATATGCCAGTATTATATATATATTTCCTGTATCTACCTTTCTCCCCAAGATGGTGTAAGTCAAACAATCACAAAAGACAGTAGAATATTGATGACAAAAGTCGAAAAAAAAGCCCAGCCCTAACTGTTCCATTAATTATAAGGATTCCGCAAGCTCAGAAAATCCACCATAAGCTTTACGGGAACTGCAGACGGCCTCTCACGATGTAAACGTCTGAGTAATGGTTATCCCGACCAGTGCCACAACCATACCCCCCTCACAAAACCCCCCATTCACTCTTATTACTTATTCTCGCCTCTGCCAAACCAACATTTCTCTCCTTCAGACATTCTTTTAACTGACTCAATCCCACTTTTTCCAATCTCCCCGTCGTTTTCAACACACATCCCACTATACCACCATGCTTAAAAATGTACCTATCATTCTATCCTTCCACGATGTACCAAACATTCAACAATAGCATTCATTTATCCTCTCGTTTTCCCCTTCTTCACACACACAACTCTCTAATATTTTCATTCCTCATCTTTAATCAATTCTTCTCACACGTAGCATGACCCCTAAGATAGTCAATCTGAACACATTGAACTTTAATCTTATAACTCTTATTCCAGACAATAAGGTCCAAGCTAACAAACAAATTAACACAGTAACAAACAAATCGTCATGTAAGACCTAGCGCGACTAAAGACTTAGTCCCTTTACATCACCAACGATTTAATTGCACCCACCTTCCTGCCTTCCACAACTTTCCTACTAAACTCTGTGTCATCCGTTCCTTAAAAAAAAAAAACCCTAAATATTTAAACTCCGGACACCTCACTGCTCACCATCTAACAAACTTCACATGAGACTGTCCTCACTCACAACAATAATCTTAATTTATATTCTACGTTTACTGCTATGTTTTGTAAGTTTTTATTTTAATACACCACACCGCCGATCTGTCTAACCAATCCTCTCAAAACTCTTCAGATTCCCACACACAAAACCCAAACTCTCCGCATATAATAGGTGCACCCCCACTACTCACATCTCTATACACCATTTCGTCATTCCCACCTTCAATACTTTCATAACCCCATCCCCATACAGAAATTGAATAACCAAGAACATAACACAACCCTCCCTCACTCCCTATAATACCTAAACAACTCACTTCCTGACAACATTATTCTTACACACGCCTCAACTATCGTACATTATACTTTTTTGATTGCCAAATTAAGAGCCATATCATCCAAACCCAACTAAACATATCCACACGTAACCCCCGCCATGTTAACGTTCTTCCCCTATCTATTAAAATACCAAATATCATACCCCTGTGTTGCATAATCCCATTAACCATAAATCAACTAAAGATTGGCAAGTTATTGTCCCTCCTGCTAAATTACTAATCTCTATCATTTGTCATTCTGAATTGTAAAGATTGATTTATCTCACTCCATAGTTATCCTCGATCTTCATTTAAAGATTGTTTATACACTATTGTTCACCAGAATGCAGGACCACCACAAGAACAGTCACTTCAGGCACTACGGCGCCACATCTTTCGACCAAAACAACCAGCATATATCTTCCCTACAAAACACTCAATAAACTAATACCCTATAATATTTTCTACAGTTCCCTTTATCTCCCTTACCCCTTATATAAAAAGTACTATTACTGCTCCCTCCAATCCCTCGAAACTATACCCTCCAAAGCGCTCAAGATCGAATCACCATCACCATCTTGCCTCTCGTTCATTGATCATTTCAACTCATAATTTATCTATAACCTGCAGATTTACCATTCTTCAACTTTATGCTCCACCTCAATGACACGCCAGAGGTATTCCCAACTCTTGCAATAACCTTCATCGCCCAAAAATTAACTATTCCTCTTAGCAGTAGTAAACCTTATTAAACACGAGCACACATCAGTACACTCATTCATTACTGCCAATATGGCAATTTTTCCAAAAGTGTTCTTTTTCCACACTCCACTCAACCATTTCTATCAGTCACAAATAAAAACCGATACCGATGTCTAGTTCATGCGTATCTAAGCAGGTTCCCTTATTTAATCTTAACTTTTTCGCGCTTTCACTCTCCCAGATTGAGCTTCCTATTTCACATTGAATGTCCCCATTCATCCTCCTATCCAAACTGTTTAACATATTCAACCAAGCTTCTTTTTACTTTTAACGCTAGTGCATCACCATCTATCATTCAACCAGTCTCACTTGAGATATCATTTTTCTAACTTCCTACATTAGCACACCCAAGGATTATACACATACTTCTTTTGCTACACAGGACGTAACAATTGGCTTCTGTACATTTGCTTCATCAAGCTTACTCAGTTCAACATTATCACTTCAAATTGATTACTCGACGAGCTTCTGAGACAATATATGACCGATAACCTGTTCACTAAACTTTGTCACTTCTAATTTTTTAAGCACAACCACCAAGCCTTTTCACGATATACACCTTTTTCCTCTTCCACCAAGCATGAGTGCTTCCCACTAATTAGTTTTCATAAACGAACATAATATTTCCAAATCTGCATTGCTCTAAAGCCCCTCATGAATTAACATCTTTTCGCCATTAAATATCAGTAAGCTGAAAAGAGATCCCATATTCTTCACAACACAAAATAGCCACCATACTGTCACTCTTCGTACCACTCTACCGAGTTTTGATCGTTTACCATAATCCAACTCTATGTATTTACTTATGGATTAACTAAGAAAAATTCTTGGTGCTTATTAAATAATTAGACTTTACGACAACATTGAGCCGCTCATAACTTTCATCTGCAAAAAACCATTTTCTAAATTTAGTCCACTGATCCTAAGCCTCATTGTTTCTCATTCTCAATCACCCCCAAAAAACCATTCGTATTTTCATATGTGCCACCAAAGACACTAGGAGTTAATAAATGAATTCAAAAAATTATATTAAAATTAACAAAATTAATCTATTTCAAATATTGATGATGTTCTCGGGAGTCATAAAAATTTATTATTCTTAATTCTTTATTTGTACTTAACTAAGTTTAAAGTTATAAATTAAAAAAAAAATGGGCCAACATTATTTTGGATTTAGATATTTATATAAATAGAAGTAATTAATGAGTAAAAGATTATAGCTAAATGAAATTATCTATGAGTGGTAAGTTATCGTCGTAACTAGGCAAGTAAGAAAATGAATATAATATAATCATATTCAGCACCAAAAATGGCTTTCCTGTATATCTATAATTAATAACATATTACTATATCAATATAGAAATATAATACTGACCATTTGTTATATAAAATTCATATCACTCTCTAATCCAAACTCCTAAACATAATTATAGACCAGTTATCACAGGTTCACTGGTATTGTATATTATCAAGTTAAAACTCACTCTCCAAAACGGATCAGTAACTTTTAAAAAAAAAAACAACAAAAAAACAACATTTTGGGTCTTTAAAAAAAATCTGGTTTTTGTTAAAAAAAAAAAAACAAAATTAAAAAAAACCGATGTTTTCAATTTCCTCGTATCAGTTTTTAACTTACGATCGGACTATTTTGCTCCATTGATAAACATTCAAAAATTTTAAAGATAAATATTATCAATTTGTTTGTTTAAACTAAATAACATATGAACTTAAATAATATGTTTAGGAAAACTTAATTTGGTCACTTAAACGAAAGTTTTTTTTATTTTTTTTTTTCTTCTGGTATTTCCATTAACTACCCCTCACCCAATTTTTTTAAAATATATTCTTGCGCTGTAAAAGTCCCGACTTTAATAACAAAATTTCCAACCAACTGGGGTAAAAAAATCATGTCGATAATCCAAATTAGTCTATTTAATTATAACGATACATCTCACAGTTTATGAAAAGTAACAAGTGTTTATATCAGAATGTTTAAAATATAGAGAGATAAAGGGGGTCCCATCCCACCCCCCTCATAACACGTATGGAATAATCAAGTTTGAAATTCTTTTCCGCCAACAATTCTCTCAAGATTTTGGAATGGATGAACTCTGTACATTTTGACTATTGTTGGTAGAGTTTACTCTTGTGTGGTCAGTGTTTGAACATCAGCTGCGCCTTTCAATCTAGCTATCTATCAACTGAGAAAAAATGACCAGTTCATATTTTCGGATGTCCACAATTCAGTAGATTTAAACGAAACATTGGCGCTCTTTTTAACTTTTATAAGAAAACTTGCAAACAAAGAGAGCATAATATGAGAGCGGTGTTTATGAAATTGATAACTATTTTTCCAGTGCAACAAAATATGCTTTCGAAATTTTCACGATGGACAAAAGGTAACCAAGTGTAAACCGAAACCTAGTATGAGATACCAGAATCTGAGAAGAGATAAAATTAATAATCAGCTTGAAGCCTTCCTTACCATAATCCATACTGACACCTTAAGATAAATTCGAAGGATCTTATAAATTGTCCAAAATTCCCTACTGATGATAATTCCTCTGAAAATATATTTCAGAAAGATTATAAGATCTAGAAGCGAACGAAAAGTGAAATTGTGAGGAGATCCAATCCGGACAACGGTAATAGCACACACCGTACGGCATTTCAAAAAAAGGACGCTGCACCATGAAGCTCAGACAGAATGAAACAGGGAGCCAATAGAGAAGTACCAACAGCCGCCAAACAGCACACTACCTCATTAGGAAGACATCCACAGAAGTAATCGATAAGGTGATGACCAAGACCGACGCCATCACATAAGTCGTATCGATGTTACGACATTTATTCAGTGTGAGGAGTTAACTGTTAAAAAAAAAAAAAAAAAAATAAATAAAAAAAAAAAAGAAAAAAAAAAAAAAAAAAAAAAAAAACAAAAATAAAAAGTCAATGCCTCTTTGAAATACCCGAATTTCGAGCTACAATAGAACGGGTAAGAAAAACATTATGTTCCGATTATCTCCAGACATCAGCTCCACCCAATTCCAGAAGTGATATTACTCCAATGAATAGGAATATTCCATTTCCAAATAAAAAGTGTATTACGTTGACATATGCTGTTGGAACCGTGACAAATTAACGCCAATAGATTAGTGAACCCTCTGAGAGTTATCGAAGCAATAAGAAACATAAGAAAATTGATCCACCTAGATTAATCCCTATTACATTCAAGAATTATCAAGTCAAGAAAAACATTTGAGAAAGAAATATGTTCTTTTTCAAAACTGTGAACTTCGGGTGAAGAACATGGAAAGGAGAAAGAAAAAGCGGCTGAAGTGGAAGTAATCGCAAACGCAGATCTAAAAAGGTGGAATTCGTGAATAGTTGAGACCAAGCATACCGGACTAGAATCTCAAAAAAAAGACGAGAAAGAAGCTATATTGTATTTTGTCACTACAAGACTATGCAAGAGGATATTTGACTTGAAAAACTTAACAACGGTTCGTGACAGTAATTTATAATGAATAAATATATACTGAGTTTTTAAAGTGGTGAAATAGGAAGCACTGGTAGCTTATGCTCAGGCATATGAATCATATTCGTACGAGCAAGGAACCGTAAAGAATAAAAGAAAGCGGTGAGTCAAGAAAGAATACCGAAAAACATGGTGATGATTGTTGCCAAAAAAACAAATTTTGTTCACCGAGAACGATCCGAGCTAGTCTTGTAACAAGTCCGTCAAGAAAAATACGGGGTGACATTATTCCGTAATTTTGTAGAAAAAATGACCTTCGTGTGCTTAACGAGCTTAAGGAATGTATGTAAAAAGGATGTGCCAAATATCCATCCTTAATGAGACAGAGGAACTTGCAGCATAGCGAAAGTGATATTTAAGTTATACCCTCAAGATGGTGAAATTTCTCAATTAGCGTTTAATTCTTCCCTATCTTAGCCGTGACTACATCTACGGGATAATTCAGTACATGTAGTTCTCCCTTGAGGAAGGGACCTAGGATAGAAATGTGCAAGTAAATGAAGATGCAGGAGCAGAATATTATGATTAAATGTATTATAACATATTTATATCAAGACTCTTTATATTAATTTACACTATAGTTTAAAGGTTACTGTGGGATGTACTAGGTAATGTAGAGGTTATTGACAGTAATTATTCTAGAGATTGGTGTCTTATAGGTATTCCCGTAGAAGGAAATGAAGCTTAAGTGAAGGTTTTCATACTATTATAGCTAATGATTAGATTTAGACTTTAAAGAACACAATGGAATACGGAGTCACTAATGGAAGAGCAACGACGTGGGGGGGGCAGGGGGGTGCGGGAGGAAAGTCTACCAAACCAACGCAAATTTAGACCCCAGAATGCACTCCCAATCCTAGCGGTGTTCAGTTCTGATGCCAAGGACGATGTATGCTGATGAGCGCATTAGATAAAAGTAATTCCATTGTCGAGAGGGATTATACATAAACGATTGCATTCCTGGGACGGTTCCGCGTAGATGATACTTCCAGGAATCTGATTTTATTGCAAAAGCCCTGTTGGAAAAGCAAACCTAAAAAATAAGTGTCGAAAATTTTTCACGTGAGAGTCCCGGACCGATTAGGTCACACGACCTTAAGTGGAAAATTAGTGAACGCTAGAGACCACTAGATGTACAAATCGAAAATACGGTAAATCTCCTCGTCATTTCGTCAACTGAATCAAAGGTGAGACCAATTCTTTCCCTGGAAGATTTTTGACTTAAAGAATTATTCACATCATTGACTTTTGCATTGTCATTTTCAGAGCATCCATAAAGTATTCAATAATAATATTAAAGTCCAAATTATTTGACAATATAACAGACTAACAGCCGAATGAGAAAAGACTATTTAAAAGCCTGAAACGGAAGTTGAAACTGACAGATAGGTCTCTAAATTTATAGAGCAGTTAGCTTCCCAAGACATCTCACTACAAGAGTGAACATTGGTTAATCAGATAAAAAGGATCATGGCGCCTGAATTGAGACCATAGGAGCGAACAAACGCGTTGAAGGTTACTGTGCCACCTGGTTGCTGCAATACCTTTTGTAAATCCTGCTAAATTGATTATATCTAGCGCAAAGAAAGTTCATAAAAATTATGTAAAAATCTTACTACACTTTTGGAAACAAAATTCTTCAATAACTATTCTTTCTTTACATCTATCTCTTACAATGAGACATCGTTGATTACTTCAATTCACAGTATTTTAGGAATTAAAATTAAAACCCGAAAGTTTACATGTTATAAGATAGAAGCCAAGACAAGTCCATGCGATTTCACCGAGAAACAGGGGAACAACAATAAAATCACACAAATTATGATCTCAAGATGAACCAAGTGATAGAGAAAAGAATACAGAGGAAAATAAGGGCATGAACGATGTAGACTATTGTATAATTTATTATATTTAATTATCTTAAAATTAATTTGCCTAAATTTAAATAATTCTTATTGTTAATTACAATAATTTTAAAATATTGACATAATATATGCAAATGATTAAAATAGGAGTTCGGTATAATTGTGAACATGTATACAATATTAATTATTATTTATATTAAAATGGTGATATATTTGCTAATAAAATTGGATTATTTTTAAAATTTTATTTTTCTGCTTGCTGTAATTAGAGAAAACACAACGGATTTTAATATGACTCGCAATGTTTTTGGAAAATATATATATTCTAGTGCCATCTAGAATGAATTCCAGAAAAACTTCAGTTTTTCCTTATCTGTAAACTTGAAAAATCATAAAACCTCTACTGATATAAAATGCAGTTTAATTCGTATTAACCATCCCGCATTTACAAAAACAATGAGATACATCGTTTTAGGAAACACTATTTATTCGTTAAATTTTTCAAACCAAATGGCATAGAAACGTATTTTTCAAAGTCGACCAAATCGAAAATAATAATCCAAAAAAATTAATTATAATAAATAATAATGAATGTAATATTTTAGAAGGATTCAAAAATTTCCATTTATAAAGAATATATATCACAAAAAAAAGCCAAACTGGCTACTGAACAACTTAGAATATTAAATTCACGACAACATTTTTCAACATGTATTATATCATCAACAATTGAAAATATACTCACAGAACAAACAATGAATGAAAAATTAATCAGCCTTTCAATCAAGATATTATAAATAATAGCTAAAATAACATTATATTGCAAAACATTTTGCACATCATTTTATATAAACTGATCATAATTTAAAATTAGATTTAAATTCCGAAGAACACTATAGTCCAGTTCATGAATCCTCCCAATTCGAAAGTGACTCAAGCAGATTAATGGAATATCAAGTGAATTTAAAAAATTCAGTAGTTACATTTCATCAAATCTTATCGTCATTTCCATCTTCTCACCGATTACCAAAGCAACTTAAGTAGAATATAATATTCGAGTTTAAGCATATAACTAAATAATTTGACAAAATTTTAGTTTTGGTACGAATCAAAGTCAGAATCAGACATATCTACCGACGAAGTATACTTACGTGGCGTCTTTATCAACATTTTAAAAAAGGTACCACTGGGAAACAGAAGTACCTAAAATATGTTACGATCTTCAAATAAAAAGTAACCATTCATGCACTCCTAATAATGTAAATGAGAATAGCTTAGAACCCACAGCCATTCTCTTTATAAGAGAAAGCCAGCAATCAGGAACTGAGACATTCATTTTTACTGAATAGTTAATCGATATTCATTCAAAGTTTGTATATTATAGTTGACTATGCTATGGCCCAGACAAGAGTTTATGTAGCGGTCGTAGAACCTGTAAATGATTACGTAGAATGTAGTATGAGAAAGATGAGCGAATTTCTTTGAGAAATGAAGATGAAGTAAAATGGGCCAGTATTTGTTATTTTAATTTATTTTCATTTATTTAAATATCTCTTATTGTAAATTAATAAAAAATAATAAAATATAATTCCCTAGAGAAAAAGTACGATCTAGTATCAATGAGAAATACAAGGTCGATGTAATTTGAAAATAGTTAATTCGTTCCTCTAGAAATTAAGGAAAATAGAGAAAAGTATTTAGAATATTTAATATTAACAATTGCTTAGCTTGCACTTCATGTTATGTATTTATTAAAAAGTATTTCTACCTTATATATGAAGTTAAATATATTCATATGATGAAAATTATAATGATAAATCCATCTTTTTTAAATATAAAACAGAGAACACCACAAGCTCCATTAGCTATTTACGCTGAAATATATGATTATGATAATAATAATTAAAAAAAATATAATCACTTCCTGAATGAGATATATTAAATCAACGTTATGTGAATATGAAATAAAAGTTTTAAATAATATATATATATCAAAAGTATAAAAAAAATAATAAATAAATTCTTTATAAAATAGATAATAAATTAAATTAATGAAAAAAGAAATTCAGTATGGATTATTCCAGATTTAGAATTGACTTTAATTAAAACTAATAAATAGAAAAATCAAAAATATTTTAATAAGTTTAATATATTAATAATCATAATAAAATTAAAATAAAAATTTAGAATAAACAGAAATGAAATCAAAAATAAATAAAAAAATAAAATCGGATTCGAATATATTGGTTCAAACGATAAAATAATTATATTGTTAATTGAATTAATTATAAAAAGTAACAAGTTTCATAAAAAGCACTCAAGGAAATTTAAAGAAAAAAAATATATACCATACAACCTAACCTAAACAAAAATACATTATAAACATTAAAATAACCAAAAATTAGTGTGAATCGCTTGTTATTATCAAGTACTATATATGGTTAAATTTTAAGATTGATATACTTTAATACATGAGATATAAACTTTTTATGTTAAGAAAAAAAATATAAATTCTTAATCCACTAAGAAGTATGAAGCAATATAGAGACAAAAAATATTATTTAAAAATGTTGTAGTGAGTCGAAGTCTGAAATACTGAAGACAAGTGAACAGTCGAGTTCGTTCCGATCGCTCTGCGAATAGAGCTAAAATCACATTTAATAGTCGAGTGAAAGATAAGTATTCGTCTTGAAATTTAAATAGTACTCTAAGTATCTATTGTATTGATGAACAAAAAGATATTTAACCATATGAGTCCTCAAAAAATTGCAAGTGCCAATATTTTGCAAAAATATCTATATTTCACTTAGTTCCAATTTAACTAATAAATAATTAGCGAAAGTGTTAATAAAAAGTGTTATCCGCTATATAATCACCAAGGTGATTCATTTGAATCTATGCAATCTCTTAGATCCAATATGTCTTACAGATGTCTCTCACATAAAAACGTAGGAGCTTGTTCTACTTTATTATATGCAAAAATCATTGTATAAAACTGTGAAATCAAAGAAAGTGTTCACAAACTGTGAATCTGTTGATCTCATATGAAAATTAGTTTAAATCTATGTTTATAAGTGCTAGTAATCCATGTAAATATTATTATATATGAGACAATTTTTAAGAGAAGAATCTTATTCCGGTGGGAAAATCAATTGTCATCTTACACTTTTGAACAGTGCTTTATTCGTTCGTGAAATTATTTTTTTTGTATTAAAAGAGAATCTACTCTCAAAGAGGAAAATAAGTATTCAAACGGTTCCTCAAATTATTGCCTTAACTCATCTCTCTTTCTCTCTCTCTAAGACGTACATTATATTACTCTTAAGCCATCTCAACTCGTATGCAATACAGCTCACATGTAATTATTAAACTCTCACTTTGCTACTACAAATATTTATATAATTCTTATGTAAACGATATAATCATAAAATTAACTACCATTACATCTTTTAAAGAAAGATATTAATATAGAAAGGAATTAAAAGTGACATCATTTTACACTGAACATAACTATATCTCATATTATGATTCAAATTAAGATATTGTCATATATTGCTGATGCTCTAAAAGCATAAATCTATAAAAAGTTAAAAAAGTGAAAATCATTCTAATAATTAAATTGGTATTATTAAACTGATAAATAAACAACATTTGACAAAGAGAAAAATATGAATTAAGAGCTTCTTGGTGTTTTATCATTATTCAACCCCCATATATAATTTATATTATTCTTAATCTTGTAAGAACAAAATAAGGTCTATTTTATATTTTATATTCAAATTATAAATAAAAAGTAAGTACTGTCCAAAATACTTGAACAAAATTCATTTCCTAGATATTCGTTTCAAAGTAAAGATAACGACATAACCACCTAGATATGCCCTCACAAACTGTTTAATAACAGGAAGTATTATCAATGCGCTTTCATTAAATTCAAGTCTCACAAATTGTAAAAAACTCGAACTAAATAAACTGTACAGTGAAAAATTAAACAAATAGCCGAAGGCAGGATAATGATATTAATCAATAAATAACTACATATAAAATATATGTATAATAAATAATATATATAGTATCAAACATATAAATAAAAGGTACAAATGAATATAATATATTTAATAAGATATTTAATAAAAGTAATAGAATAATGAATATATATAATAATATATAATTATACATCTTAATAGAGATAATAATTAGTCTAAACAATAGTATAAGAATAAAATTATATCAGGAGAAAGATGGGAAGTCGAGAAAAATAGATCGACTCCCGACTCAACTCCCAGAGTCGATTATTAAAAAACTAAACCAGACTCCCAGACTACCCAGAGAGTCGGGATTTTAGAAACAACCGACTCCCGACTCCTGACTCCTAATGGAACGTGAATTTTTCCCAAAATTATGAACTTTTATTCATCGAAATATGCATAAATAAAAATTTGAATAATAAAAAAAAGAACGAATGATGAGAAAGTAAATTTTAATACATTGAGAATAGTAAGTAATTTTAGAATTAATACTAAATCAAGTAATTTAATATGACAGTAATAAATAATTTCAATTTCAATTTGTTAATTTTGTATTCAGAAAAGAAAATTTACATTGCTTACATATTACAATATTTTACATAACAAGAAAATGTATTAATAGCAATTACTAATCTATTCACGTAACTGTACTCGCACGGTATAATATCATATTTTTTGTACAAATTTCAAAATCACAGCTGTCAGTGTCCTTTTTGAGAGACCATCGAAATATAATTATAAATCACATAATCATTTATTAATTTTGATAATTTAATAAACAATAATAATTAATAATAATAATAAGAACATAAAGAAATTATCAATAAAATATTATTAAATAATATAAATAATAGGTATAAATAGATTATTAATAATAATAATAGTAATTAACCATGTTAATTATACATTTGAAGGGCGATAATGATAAGAGGTTCTTATTATAATAACCTTAATGATCCTTCCTCAAGATAATTTTGTAGTGGATTATAAATAAATGATAAAATAATAAAGACAATAATTAATAAATAAGAATAATACTAAAAAAAAGAATAAGAATAATAAAATAAAATAATAATAATTGTAATTACTATTAGCAAAATAATAATAAATTAATAATAGTAGAGAACAGCAATAAACAATAAATTGATAATACAGTAATAGAGTATTAATAAAAAACAGCACAAAAAATTAGTAATATTCACAATACTAAAATAACAACAGTAATAATAATAATATAATCAATAATATAATTAGTAGTAATAAATACTAAAATAATACAATAGATAAAAATACTTCCTAAATATAATAACAGAACAATAATATATAATAATAATAAATAATCAATAATAATAATAAAAATAATCCAAATAAGATATGTAATAATAAAATATAGATGAAGTAACTAGAAATTTAGTATCAAATAATAAACAGAAATGAACAAGTATTTGAAGTAAGCCGACATATCTTTTTTATCGGATTGTCACATCCAGATAAAAGAATAGAATAAAAAATGAAACATGACACACATCTGTTAATAATAATAATACACGGCTTTACAAATAATTTAGTAAAAGTAAGAAAATATTAAATATAGAAATAAGAATAATAATAAAAATAATAGATAATATATTTAAAAATAATTAATAATGATAAATAATAAAAATAATAATAATAATATAAATAATAATAATAATATTAATAATAATAATAATAAACAATAATAATAATAATAATAATAAAAATAATAATAATAATAATAATAATAATAATAATAAAAATAATAATAATAAAAAATAATAATAATAAAAATAATAATAATAATAATAATAATTTAATAATTTAATAAAAAATAATAATAATCAATAACAATAATAATAATAAAAATAATAATGAATAATAATAATAATAATAAATCATTAATAATAAAATAGTAATATTATTAGTACTGTATATGCAGGCTGTTTGAGTTTACTTAATAATTTCCATATAGTAATAGATTTAAGTACTTATTTATATAAGGCCCTTTTTTTTTGAGTCGTACTTGCTAAAATGACTATATAAGAGAATGACAGATTTCATTTTTTTAATTCATCGAGGTCAAATCGTTATAGACATTATCAGCACATTTCATAGCTAAACTGCTTGTCTAGCTTTTTCTTAAACCGTATATGAACAGGAGGAGTTTACGTGATGTTAATTGTGCTCACCTGTTTTAAATCATTTGCGTTATTATTGAAAAGTAGAATCAGGACAGTTGCATGCCTATATTTGTAGTGATTCGTTGTGCGTATCCCATTTAATTAGAGAGAACTTCAAATAGTGTCTTCAAATAGATAACATTTTTAAGTTTAAATAAAGGTAGCTGTCATGTCATTTAGAAGTTTTTAGTTGGGCTTAACAGTCGGATGATGTGTTTTTTTAGTTAAAATAATACCAATTTAAATAGTTGACTTGCTAAATACATATGCCATAGACTGGAAGAACAATATAATAAATGTGAAAGGACTGATCATATAGTGCATAGTACTATAATCTTCTAGTCAATAATATTATAAACGAATTGAATTTTTTCAACTTGACAAGTATATAAATATATTTCGCTAAGTCTTACTCATCCAGGTGCTTTTGATATGTTCTCCTTATGAAATGTCATTTTTAAATTCTAAAGTCTACGTTTACCCAAGGTAGCATTTAGACATTCTTGCTCCGACGTCTGTTCAGAACGTTTCAAACTCCTTTAATTTTATGTTGAAAATTATCAGCTATAGATTTAGTTGAACTTATTAATGATGTATGACCGCTTATTTTCGCAAGTTTAGTGAATAGTGATTCTTATAAGATATCAATATCCATTAAGTTGTGATACTATTTCACACGAAAACATAACTGCTGCTTTTAGAGACTAGTGTAAGACCGATGAATTTTCTTTATCCTTTATTAATATTTGAAAATTACATTATCTGATAATCGACCATGAAAGATTTGTGTGAATTAAATACATCATTGGTATACAATGTAAATAATAAGTGGGACCAAAGCAATAGATCCTAGAGTGGCAGACATCCGCAAATTGTTGTTTTGTAGGTAGGTCTCAAAGCATGTTTCAACTATTTCACCAATCCACATGAGAATCTTCCACACTTAAGAATATGAGTTCTCTTAAACCATTAATATTAGTAGTGAAATGTATTGTTTCCTCTTTATTCCCATATCTTTAATTCAATTCATGTTTGTTAAAATAAGATATACGTCATGATCATATTGCGTATCAAAAGTGCTTTTGAAGATCCATAATTAGATAATATAAGTGCAGTTTGAATTTTTATTTTCATATTTCATATTAGATTTTTACAGTATCAATAACAAAACAAGAGCCTTATACTATGTTGGTATCACTTACACTTTACACTT
>JABUQX010075391.1:0-5000 GCA_015478945.1 Trachelipus rathkii
AGATAGTTTATATTATATTTTATAGAATATATATACATTCCTCTGTCTATAATATTATAATATTATTTATATATCAAAGAGTAAGAATCATACATAGTTTTTCTTGGGTAATAAATAGTAGGTTGCAAAGCAAGTTAGTCCACTCAGATTTATGCTTATTGTTCCCTATTGTTGTTTTAGTGTTCATTGCTTTCTAATGTTTTACGTATCTATCGCCTTTATATAATAAATGTCAGTTGCTTCCAAATTTGCCACGCTGAACTTAAGCTAAGTATGGTTCTACCTTCATTTTTTACTTTCCTTTTCAGCAATAACCAATTTCATATTAAAGGATTTTTTGGTAAATGAGCGATCATAATTATTTAGTTTAAATTAATATTATGGGTAAAGTAGATTATCTATGTAAATAATATAATAATCTTGTTTTATGATCTTAACCAGGCATTTTCGTCATACGCCCATAATATTGGAGGACATCTACATTGATACTCCCGGCAGCACCTCCTAGTATTAGCAAACTATTAATTTCTCTATGTCTCAAATTACTAAACAACACTGTACACGTTCAACTCTAGTGGAAAGCACGCACTTATGTCAGCGATTCGAAACTAAAGGAAGCGCGCCTGATCCTTCAAATTATGCATAGCTCCACTTTATTACATATATAATACTTTGAAACCCTTCTCTAATCTTCATTTTCGATCATTTCTGATCTTATTCACTTCTTTCCGATCGCCATACATGCTTTCGAGCTCGATCATTACGATTATAGTCTTTCTTATCTTACGGATTATGGTTTTAAAAATCGCTCATAGAATAGGGGAAGACCTCGCGTGTGGCTTGACATATCAAAAGCATTGGAACGGGTATGTCACGCGTCCAATGCTCTCAAGCTCCCTTCCTTTTGGGTTCCTCCTTCTCTTGCCTTACTTATGCCTAGCTTCTTTCAAATCGCTCATATCGGCTGTTGTTGACTTGGAGCGACTTCTTCTCTTTTCTGTCAATGTGGTGTTCCTCAGGGAAAAAATATCTCTATTTATTTCTTAATTGTTCATTATGATCTTCTCAATGCACAATCTATACTCTGATCATTCTTCGTTATGCCGATGAATCGACCTTCATTCTCAACTCATCAATTCTGCTGCCCTTTCTTTTTGCTAATTTAGAATGGCCTCTCGTCTGCACTATCTTCCGATCTATTCTAGCTGATCGGATAGAATTTTGGTGGGTCGTCTGAATTTAAATTCATTCTTTAAAAACTCAACTTTACAAACTCTCTCTTCTAAAAACAGCTTCCACTTACCCTCTCTCTTCGATGACGGTTTATCCTCCATGTTGCCAATAATAAACCCTTGGCCTTAAATAAACTAAAATGCTGGAAACCTAATCACAACGGTTGCTAGGCGGCAAAGAAACTGGGATTCTTTAGCTGCGAGACTTTTTCTTTATCTCGTTCACTTTCCAGCTATACATATGGCCTCGTCCTCCTGTTGAAAATCTCTCATATCTGGGTCTATGGTTCAACCGCTTTTGGATACAGGTTCGAGTCAAAGGCCAAAAGACTATAAACTGTCCTGTACTTTCTACTTGACCCTCTATTATTGCGGCGCGATGTTGGTGCTAATCTCTTTTCTATAGGTATACGCAGCGGGTTACTCGCTACACCACCTTACGACGCTCGTAAAGGGCTGTGTCTGCTCATGATTTGAACCAGGTTGAGTTCCTGCGTGTGTGCTTCCTTCTTCCGCAACCTCTGTTCTGTTGAATTCTTCTTCCATCTTCTGTGTTTCTGAGATTAATCTCCCTCACTTTAATAGCCTGCCCCCCCGGTTGGTGGTTTGCTTCACTGCGTTAGTTGTGAGCTTCGAGCATTCAAACATCCCCTTTGTTGAATAGGATTCTGCCCGCGAGTGCGGTTCTAACTGTATAAAAAAAATAAAAAAAATAAAAAATAAATAAAAAATAAAAAATAAAAAATTAGATTGTTTGCCTTAAAGTATTTAATTTTCACTTTGAGTTCCTTTTTCAAATTTGGAATGTGTTGTACACAATTTATATGCAGTAAGATCCCGTAGAGATGTAAAGTAAAGGTTTTTAATTAATTTATTTTAAAAGTGTTAATTATGAAAATTTATACATGTAGTTTATTTCTCATAGAGCTCAAATTAGGTGGCTATCCATTGCCAATTTGAGGCTGATAGGAAGAACGTTATACGGAAATAATCGTTATTAAACAGGATAGAATTCAGGGTGTTTGCTCCAACGTCTACACGACAGGAGGACCAGCGATTCGGAGTCTTGATATGTCCGTGAAATGAGTTACAGTAAAATTCCTGATGTGACAGCTGAGCGGCCGCCTTCATTTGTAGGGAGTGTGTCTAGGGAAACAATCGTTGCGATAAAGAAGTAATAAAGTATCTAACTTGTAGCATAGTTTGGTATTGAGTTGTAGTTTAATTTTAATACGATATTTAGACGATGGTCGATTTATCCTCGTATTATACACATATTTATATCCACACTCATTCTCTGGACAACATCTTACAGACATCACTATCCTTATAATCCCTATATGTGGAGATAATTGCCAGTATTCGTATGCATGCGTTATCGTAGAAGGCGATTTAAGATAGGTGGGTCTTTATGTTTTGCTGCCGCACTACCATCTATCTTTTGCCAGGAATGCTAATGAGCCTCGATATGTCGAATTGCCATAGACTGTACTTCTAATCCTAATCCCAAAAAATGTTATTAAACGCATGAGTTAGGAATTCAAAGGATATGAATGTTTGGAAGAGGTGATTGGTATGTATAGAAAGGGGAAATTGATTGCTCGCTGTGAGAAGCAAGATGTAAGGAAACCGGAGAAATTGATGTGTGTGTGTGAAATGTGTTGCGCTGTTGTGGAAAGGAATGGAGGAGAAAGGATTGCAATGCTGAGAGTGACTTGTGTATCGATCTATGGTCGGATTTGTGTGTGTGATCACCTAGAGTTGTCATATGGTTAAATAAATTTGAAAAGGTCAAGAGTATGTGGTTGTGATCATATGGTCCATTCCTAGGTAATTGTTGAATGAGTGGTTGAATTTTCGGTAATCAGAATTGAGTTTTGATGGAATAAGGGGAGACATAGATTAATTGTTTGGTGATATAAAAAGTTAGATAGCTGCTAAAAAAAGGGATAGTATATTGTGATTCATCTTCCTGCTGATCAGTGGTACGAATAATTAATTTTTCTGTACTGCTATATGTGTATTTCACTAGTGGTTTCTTTACACATGTACTCAATGATACTTCTATTGAATAAAATGTTTCTTACGGGAGTGGATTCGATAGTTGCAATGTATTATTGATTGTGTTGGTGAAAAAGATTTGAATAGTGTGTCGATGTTAAATCATGAGGGATTAGGAATGATTAACGGACATTATGTGTTTTATTAAAATTAATGTCAGTGGGAGCTTGGTTGAGAAAAAGTGATTAAGGAATTAAGTGGGGTAGAATTAAGAGTGAGAATTAATGAATCAATGGTAATAAGGAAATATTTGATATCTGGCATCTATTTTACACATGTACTCAATATATTCGGTTTTCCTCAGATCATGCCAAAAATGTTGTTGTAGTGTAAGAAATGATGCGTGATGTGCTAAAGTAGGAATAAGAATGTTAGCAGTGAGTGGTGTGAAGAGGTGATGCAAGTGTTTAAAAGTAAAAAGGGAGCGTGGTTTGTACTAAAAGCAATTGATGAAGTTTCAAAAGAAAGATGTTAGAATATTGAGGAGGAAAACGAATAATTAAGCATACATAGAGGAAAATAGATTATAATAACATGTGGAAGATAGAAATGGACTTCAAGAGAAAGTAACTCATATGGAAGGATGCTCGGAGAATTTAATATAGAGTGAAAAGGGTATCTTGCTTAAATAAGAATAGTAATGTGCTTTCGTAACTGACGAAATGGATGTGAGAAGGTGGTAGGAGCACTTACGAAATCTGTCAGAACATGGCAGAATGAAAGGTGTATATGGAATGTTTGTGGGTTGATGTGAAGAAGAAATAGGTGTATTGTGGATGAGGTTATTAGCAAGGAGGAAGGTATGGTAAGGAGAAAGTTAGTAAATCTGCAGGTGTTGATGAAATTACTGGTGAAAGATCAAGAATGAGTGAGACGATGATTGATTGGATTGGAATTGTGCACAAACGTTTTGAAGTAATGTTCCATACGGATGGAAGAGACATAATACTACGCTTATATTAAGGTAAGGAGAAAAGGTAACGGTATTGGAATATAAATGGGAATTACCTATTGGTGTTGTAACAAATATATGCGTTTATTTTGGTCGAAAGAGTGCGCGAGGACTGAAGGACTGAATGTGAAGAAAAGTTCGTCGATAGTGGGTATAGGATGTGTGGATTAAATCTTTATATGAAACAAATTTGAGAAAATGAGGAGAAGAAGAATAATTTGTATTAGGTTTTATGGATTTGCAACATCGTATTATGGATAATAGGGAAGCTCTTTATGCATGTGTTGTGATTAGATTGTGGTGATAGGGTTTTCTGAATGGAATAAAATTGTATTGTATATTGACGCGTGTAAGAATAAATGGAGTCGAAAGTGATTTAGGAGTGATGCAGTGATATTTGTCTCCTTGGTTAGTTCAATTGTATAAGGGTGGGGTTATATAGAATTAGAGGTGAGTGAAAGTGGATGTGTTGTAATATGGAGAATGAAGAGAGTGGAGAGTGCCTACCTATATTTATTGGATAATTGGATTTATGTGGAATCTAAAGAGATTGAGATGATTATAGAGATTTGCAGGTGAAAAAAGGTGTTGAATGTAAAACGTGATAATAAGTAAGGTTACGTTGTGAGTAGGACATCCACGATAGATATGTGGATGTAACCCTGGAACAATGTCAGAGTTTAAATATTAGATATATGTTTGGATATATTGAACGGATGAGCAGAGTTAAAAAAGATGTAATGGCTGGAAGGTGG
>JABUQX010075391.1:12500-15000 GCA_015478945.1 Trachelipus rathkii
TTTACCTCTATATCTCATACTTACCAAGGGCTCTTCTTTTCGGACGAGATGAGAAGGAATGATGAAAGGGTCATTTGCTGAATCGTCCAATGAGTAATTTTGAACAACATTTAAAATGAAAACAAAAATCATATGAATAACTTTTTCTTTATTCAATATTGCCATAATAAAGCTCTAATAATATATATATATATATATATATATATATATATATATATATATATATATATATATATATATATATATATATATATATAGTATATATATATATATATATATATATATAAATATATATATATATATATATATATATCAAAAGTTTCAAGTTTAAAGAGTTTTAAACTTAACACTCAAATTCTATTTATAAAAATTACTAGACTTTTAAAACCATTTAAAATGATATTTGAAAAAGGGAACAATAAATATTATTTTATGGGAACTAGTTTACGTTTCGAAACCTATTCTCTCGGTTTCCTCAGTTTCGAAGAGGAAACCGAGAAAATAGGTTTCGAAACGTAAACTAGTTCCCATAAAATAATATTCTTTGTTCCCTTTTTCAAATATTACTTTAAATGGTTTAAAAGTCTAGTAATATATATATATATATATATATATATATATATATATATATTATTTGATATATTATATATAAATATATATATATATATATATATATATATATATATATATATATATATATATATATATATATATATATATCTTTGAGTATTTGATCCCCTCTTTTATTTAATTCTGCCAAATGAATCGATTCGAACGAAGTATATTTGGAGGAGCTCGAAAATTGTACAATAGTGTTTTTTTCTATTATATATATTATTTTGCGATTTTATTTGAAATAAAAAAATGTTAATGTTTAATTTCAACAGTTTTAGTTATTTTTTTAAGTTGGAAATGTCTTTTTTAACATTTCATCATTTAGGGCCGCTTTCCCCATCTACGTTTAAACCAGATTTGAGGTTAAACCTAGATTAATTTTGCTTTAAACCAGAAATGGCTTTCCCCAACATGGTTTAAGAGTTATTCTAAGTTTAAAGTTAAACTATCACTGTACATGGTTTAAACGTCGTTTTAGCTTGACTTTCTGTAAACGTTATTTTCTTATATAGCTATCTTGCTTTATTTTCGTATTTCGTTATGATAAACAAGATAAAAATTACAAAAGTAAAATAAACATTTAGAACATGGAATAATAAAATTAAATAATTTATAGAATCATTTACTACAGATAAAATTGTGGGTGGGAATTTCGTTGTAAAAATTAGGCCCAGAATACCAGAGATCGATCATTTTGCAAAATATTATCAGCTCACAGTATCTATTAATTCGGGACGTAGAAATTAAATTAAAATTATGTTCCCTGTTACCATGAGATTTTTTGATTAATGTCGAAGACCATTGTGGAATCCGTATATGTACTCTAATAAGATTATTAGGGCGACTATGCAACTGTTCATCCCGCCACATATCAAGATGCCCTCAAAAACAGAAAAATACAAGTTGAACAAGTTTTATGAGAAGACACATTACCCAATTGTATAGATCCTCTTTATTGTACTATTTTAAAATATCCAAATGAAAATGCTGAAATTTACAGAAGTGGGAAAGTTCTTTTTTTCTATCCATGTTCAAATTATGTGTGTGATACATCCTTACTGATTAGAATAGAAGCCCTGAGCCATGTGGCCAGGCTCTGCATAAGATCAACACAGGATAAATACTTGGGAAAAAAGTTTGATACAGTTGGCTTTATGAAAGATATGGGATATACAGTAAAAAATTGCTAAATTATTAAATCTTCAGACTAGAAGAATTCTTTCAAGAGGACATCACTAGGAAAAAGAATCAAGTAGGGAGATGCTATGGATATAAACTAGATACCCAAAAGTATAATTATCTCAGAAGGGGAGTAGGAATCCAGTTTTTACCGTTTTTAAAGACCAATATGAATTAATAGTCCTCCAAATTCCATATTTTCTAACAATTATCTATGGAGGGAATTAAAAAATAAAAAACTGACCACCTGATTTTTATGTAGCTTATATGAAATGTTTCAAATGATTTAAGGGTAATTGTTTAGTAGAAGAACCCAGCTATCAATTTTCACGATTTTGTTTGAGAATACTGGAAATGTACTAAAATGACTAATCAAAGTGACTGGAAGTGTTGGAGATGCCTATAATATTATTTATTGATGTTGCATATATCTATAGGGTAATTGTTACATTTAGGTTCGTCACCTGGCATTTTTAAAAAGTCACAGCATAGAATCTAAAAAATATATAATGAAGCAATGCCATAAAAGTAAACCTAACCTAAATGATTTAATTTTATGTCAACGTAGGTCCATCTAGGTTAGGTTTAGGTCTACAGCATTCGATGATCATATATGTTAGGTCTCGGTTTAGCTTCCCCCTAGTTCAGGTTAGTGATGGATTTGTAAAGTATGACACAAATTTAACTTATGTGTTCTGCTTAACAA
>JABUQX010075391.1:20000-21129 GCA_015478945.1 Trachelipus rathkii
AGCTCCGGCTCCGGCTCCGGCTCCGGCTCCGGCTCCGGCTTCGGCTTCTTTTCAAAATAGTTCAGCTCCTACTTTGTACAATTACTTTCATCTGCAAAAAAATTTGAAAAAAATTGCTCTTCAGATCCGGCTCCGGCTCGGCTTCGGCTCCGGCTTCCGACTTCGTTTCATTTCAAAGAATAGTTTCAGCTCCGACTTTCGCAGAAGCTAGTTGTTACCTCAAAAACAAAAAGCAAAAAATTATAACTCTGGCTCCAACTCCCGGCTCCGCTCCGGCTCCGGCCTCCGCTCGGCTTCCGGCTTCCGGACCGGATCCGATCCGGCCTCCGGTTCCGCTCTGGCTCCTGACTCCGACTCCGTTTTCATTTCAGAAAAGTTCAGCTGCGACTTTCCAGAAGTATTTTTACCTGCAAAAACAAGTTCTTTAAAAAAATTATAATTTGGTTCCGGCTCCGGCTCCGGCTCCGGCTCCGGCTCTGACTCTGGCTCCGGCTCCGGCTCTGGCTTCGGCTCCTTCTCAAATTTGTTCAGCTCCATCTTTGCAGATATATTTTCACCTGCAAAAAAATTCTTTAAAAAAAATTTGTTTTTCCGCTCTATCTACGGCTCCGGCTCCGAATCTGACTACATTTATATGATTGAGAAAGAGCCTGATCTTGGGTTGTGTTTGCGAAAAGGAAAAATTTAATTGATTATAAATGTGAATAAAACCTGGAAAGATCCTGGAAAGTTGAATTGCAATTTCGAACCTGGAAATGAAATTTTTTAGTTTGACACCCCTATAAAAAATATCCTGTATCTTAAAAACCTTTCGGAATTTCGAAACAAAAATTACACCATGATGTAGAGGAGGAAATTTTCTAATAATTAAAGTAATAAAAAAAAAGTGAAATTTTTTATTTGTACCCTAAAAAGTAAGGGTTGGGCAAGTACAGGGTCCCCTATTAACCAATATTATTTAAAACGAGCATAAAAGATAAAACCACATAATATATCTAATGTTAAAAAAAAAAAAAATAGAGATCAAACTAAAACTTAACTTAAAATTAAGAGCGGTAAAATTTTCCGATGAAATTCTCTTCGTAAGCAAATATTAAGCATTAAAACACTTTGCAAAGAATTTAAAACA
>JABUQX010075392.1:12500-26145 GCA_015478945.1 Trachelipus rathkii
TTGTTTTCTATCACAACAAGCATTCTGAGGAGTACGTACAGTTATTTTCGATGCTCAAAATTTTTATAGCGTGATTTAAATCTGACTTTTTATAGAGTGCAATGCATATTATATATAACACTAATTGAGTCTAAAGACCTCATATTTATAACTCATTAGTGTCACGTAAGATACAATACTAGAGAAGTCACTCAAATCGATTTCGTGGCGAGACATAAATCTCAGTTGAAGCTCCACCGCACATAATCAGATTCAAGTGTATGTCTCTCATTATTTGAGTATTCACAGTATTCTAGAGATCATGAGAGCTGTGTTTGCTAAAGTACACAAAAATTATAGAATTTTATATTTTTTCAGTAATATATAAAGCAATCTTACTGTGCCGTTGTAGGGAAGATTGGAAATACAGCCGATCACACCCACCCACCAAGATGTGTTTACAGCATATTACTTATCGTTTGGAAATACTACCATATAGTATATAATAATCTAAATCATTTTTCACCTCTCAAACCAGCAGATATGATATATGTTCAGACCGCTAATGTCAATATTGTTCCAAGGTGTATATCGTAGGAAATAATAAGAAAGAAACTGAGATTTTTTCCGATGGGAAAATTAGATTCAATAAAGTATAAATATTATAATAATCCATATTATAATTAAAACATTTATATTATTTAAATCAATAATATAATATCGTTGACACAATAGCTAAAACCACTAATGAAAATTCTTTTTCAAAATAACAGTTAAACAGTTATTATTTATGTAATTGTTAACATTTACTTACATAATTACCTTAGCTACTAAATAACTCAACTATTTCACCACTTGACTAAATATTAAGACTAGCTTAGTCCAATTAGAGCAGTTATATATAGAGAGGTACTTATAATATATAGATATATATATCTAGCTTTTTAAATATCTATAATCCTAACTTTTCTGAAGAGATTCTACGAAAGTCCCATCTCTGACAAAAATCTTATCTAAACTGAATCGCTCATATAAATCGATCCTATACATTATTTTGTAGATGGGAATGCATCACTCTCAAGTACATATATAAGTAGAACTACATGTTTGCTAAATAATCAGAGTAACACTGATAGTAATTTTTAAGCCAATCAAGACTATATAAGGAACATATTATTAAATCAATACTGAAAGTTAATAAATAGAAGCACATAAAGTTAACATTACGCCTCAATCGAGTAGTTTAAGTTTTGACCGTTAAGATGTCAGTAACTAACAACTTTAGTCACACACTAATACTAACCATGACAGCACTTAACTATACTCTCAAAATAACATAATATCTCTAAATAAGGTTCGAGTCAGTCATAATTTATAAAACTATAACTCGTAACAGTGTTACGCTCTCATACGATACACATACTAGGCTCAGAGATACTTAAAAGTGTACTCTAATATTAAACATGAGAGTACACCATAACAAACTACTTAAATGTTATACTCACTTTAAAAACACTTTAAAATACATGTAACACACTACCGCACTCAAGACCAAAAGAATCTTGTAACACACACACTATCCACATATGAATACGAAATATTAATTTCACGGATTAATTTATATTCAAAATTCCTTATATACTCTCAATATGAAAATTTAATCCATAAAAATTCATTAAGTGTGCTATTTTAGGTTGATTTTGAAAAATAGACCATATTAGGTCGTTATTCGTAGCGAATTAAACGAATACAAAATAAAACTAAAAACACATATGATCAAACTTTAGAGAATGTCTTTATTCATCTATTTTATCTCCTGCTCTCATATAAACGATTTTAATCACATGATGAAGAGAACTATCAAATAATTAGTTTTAATGACTATATCTAAACCTACTACAACAATATATCAGCATTTCCTTATTAAACAAATATCATCCACATTCCACAGATACAACACACACTCGTAGGTTCGTTGTGTTGAGACTGAAGAAGAGCAAGCCAATTACTCACTCTAAGACCATATTCCAAATATATCTTTATATGACCTTTCATTATGACTTCAAAAAAATATCTAATATTAATTGTCATATATACACTAAAATTCTTTCATAGTTCACATAAACAAGTCATACAATTAATATTTCTATAACAAATGAAATATATATGACTACAGGGCTCCTAACATTCATTGGGCTGAGAGATAGAGAGCTATGATGTCTCAGAAGACTGTTCGGGACTAGGATTTATATAACCACGATCTAAGGGATTTCTGCCAGACATTTATTTTGACATGCACGTGTAGATGACATCCGCAGAATTATAATCTTGTACAGTTCTGCCGTCTTCGATATAACCAGTCCTGACAGAATGGTGATGACTCGACACGAAACCAAATAGTCAGAGTATACGAATAATAGAATCTAGAGCGATACCTAACATTGAGCACACTAAGTAATTAACCCATTGATTATAATCACTGGGTATGGCTCTCAACCACCCACTTAGTTTACCTCTCTGCCCTAATCTCCCGATTGAGTATAGCTGAGAGTGAAGCTAAAGTTGTGATGAAACATAAAAACAGTATATAGTATCTATAATTTAAATATTAATATGAACTAATATGAATACAATTAAAAATATTATGAGTTGTTCGACATTAACTAGGCATAACAACTTATAGAATGTTTTTCTTACATTACGTAATATTTTAATTGTTTGATTATGCAATAAATCAATCTTTTCCATCCTTGGTCTACTTCCCGTACCTATATTTGCTGATTGAAGTTGGGTTATATCCCCAAATATAAGGCTCGCAAACATATTTTTTATTATATTTACCATTATAACTTTCAATCGTTTGTTTATAGGTATCAACAAGGTTTTATTTCATAACATATTTACTTCTACTATAAAATTGTTGACTTATTAATACATTGGTGCCAAACCAAGAAAATATACTAAAACATAAAAATTAATACATTATATCAAAAAACATAAATATTAATAATAGTTTATAGGACGACTATACTAATATTTTAGGTTATATGAAAAGTTTTGTTATGTTAATAAACATATAGTAATAATTGCATGTATCCTACTTTTAACCAACTAATCTAATTATACTTTACAGTGATTTATCGATATAAATAATAAAAGACTGTGGACATAGTCGGTACAAACCTGAGAATATCAAAGTGCGTGTTATATATAAATCGCATTAACGTTAAAGCAATATTAATTTACTAACTACATAACCATTGTTTATTAAAATGGTAATTTTAATAAAGATTATAACAATTTCACAAAATATTCCATTTATATTTATTTGAAATACTGGTTGAATATACTCAATCTATTACCCAAAGTTGGATATTCATGATTAAGTGTACCAATTGGAATCACGATTCAATTGACAAATAGCTAAACAAAAGATAAATATAATAATTTTTAATGACCTATTATGTATTTTATTTTATAATATATATATTAATATATTAATATTATTTATTAAAATATATACGTAATATTAATATATTATAATTAATATATAATATATATTAATAATATTAATAATATATATATATTAATAGATATTATATATATATATATATATATTATATTAATATATATTATGATATATATTAAGTATATATAATATAATTATATTATTAATTATATATTATATAATATATATATATTATTAAATAAAATATGATATATTAATATATATATTAATATATATATTAATAATATAATTATATTAATTAAGTATATATATATATATATATATTATGTAAATATTCTAATTAACTGACCTCCACTGGTTTCCACTCTATTATTTATTGGTATAATAGTGATTTAATCGTCATTTCTCATATCTAGATAAACACTCTCAGCGACCTCAAACCGTGAGATATAATATGACCACTCAAAGGTTCTCATCAGGGATAAATCTGAATGGTAGTGTGTATCTTTTTGAGGGAGTTGATTGTATTAATAGTGAAATAGTCTTAAAAATAGTGAGGAGTGATCTGTGAGTGATTGAGTATTTCATGGCTATCTAATTAGTGATACATCTTCGGTACAAGAGTGGAATAGAAGCCTGCGTCTTGGAAGTTGAAATACTCACTGTTGCACCGATATTTCACTTGAATGGTACTGGAGTATGAATGCCTAGATCTTAGTTCATATAGTTAGTTAGAGAAAGGCATGAGAATGAGAGGGAAAGTTACTATTCTATCAATTTGCTGATATTTTTTCAGTTTGGAAGAATTGCAAAACTACAATATTAGTGGTATAGCAATGTAGTAGTGTTAAAACACTCCTGCTCTCTAACTGGCAATAATTTTTAATCAAAGCTATATCTAAAGCTTAAAAATGATAAATGTTCTGAGCAGCGAGTGACATCACACATAGGGTGTTCGAGGACGCAATGAGAGAGGGGGAGGTAAAAAGCGTGTTAAAAAGTTCAAAAAAATTTCTAAAGGTATAAGGTGTGGATCTTGTTGGAAGTTATGGGTCTATGAGTAGAATAGAGGGTTAAAGTTAGTGTTGTATGAGTTATACATGAGAAGAGAATTGTGTTGAGGTTCCGGCAATAGCATCATGTCATGCATAAGTATTCTCCTAGGAAAATCTTGCAAGCTGGAGAAGAATATTTTGCTTAATTATACTTGATACTTGATAATCTTATATGCACATCATTAGTGTATATTCTAATGTTTGCATGTGAAGCATTAGAGTACGAAAGAGTGTCTTTGGCATAGGTCATCTAAAATCTGTGGGTCGGCTATTTTCTTTTCGTAACAGTATTTATCGCGTAGACATTAATTATTCGATTTATTGTGTTTGAGAGAAGTAATAGTGAGAGAGGATCAGCACGAACAGATTTTAATTTAATGAATAGCTGACTATTAAAAGTTAGTAATTTGTAGGTCCTTATGTATATATATACTCAACGAAATTAACACTACTCCTAATGTTGCAAGCAAATAAAAGTTTTAGCTTTTATATTTAGCTGAATAAAAATTGATTGTCGGATATATATAAAGTTCAGTTAAGGTAACAATTAGTTATCCTATTTGGTGTGTTTATGATGCTTTGGATGTGTAAAGTAAAGGTAAAGTGTGTGTCAAATCTTTTTCTCTGTAGGAAATTTATTAGGTGTTTGTTTAGTATTGGGGATAGATGGAGTTTCATTTATAGAGTTAACTTGTTAGATGTGATATATATAGAATTTGATTTAAGTGATATGTCAGTATATGTATATATTGATACAGGTAGTTATATTTAATAGAAGGGAGGGGATTTCTACGGTCCCACTGAGAGGCTGAAATTCTGTTGGTAATGACAGTCAGTAAGTTTCTAGTTGATTTAGATTATATAATTTCAAATAATTGAGTAATAACGGAAGGTACAGAGGAGTCTCATGTATGGTGTGATAAGGTGTGTTAGGTTATTTGCATAATTCTCGACATAGGTTTGACTCAATAAAGAATGACTGACACTTTTAGAGTATGAAGTGAGAGAGCTGTAGTAGAGAGGTGGGAGCCATGAGTTTGATCGATGATGAAAGTCTCAATTGGATAATATGTTCTCTATTGTCACTGAGTACTTGTGTATCATGATTCATGACCGAATGTTACCACCTGGAACAGACTATTTATTTCGCGCTAGTTGTGCACAATGATTTTTTACTTGGCGATATCTTTAGAGACAGACTGGAGATGTTTTTATAGTCTGCGAGAATAACCTAGACAGAGTAGTGTAATTAAGACCGCAGTCCATAGTCCCATAAGCAAGTTATAGTAATGTAGAATAAACTGAAAAAAATTTGTGATCATTAGGTATATGGGCATCCTCAATTGGCCGATGTCTTGATTATTCAACTGTTTAATATTTCATTAAGAGGTAAGGCATTTTCTGTGCGAGAGAATATCACAATAAGAGATATAAGTTTTACGTTCTTGGCTGTAGATTTATGTTGTTACATCATCCAGAAGAGAATAATTCTCATAGATTAGTTGATTCAAGCACTTAGATAAAAATATCTAATCTTTACAGGGTGTATTATTACTCTATATACTGTAGCTTCGAAGAGTTACGAGAATGTTCTCTTCCCGAGAAACAGATTCTGTTGGTTATATTCGTCTTCTTTCGTCTTATTAATTTTTTTTTTTTTAATCTGTTGTTGGTGTTAGTATATTGGCACGTTTAACGAGATATTGGTGTGAGAATCACAATTTTACTCGTAGTGCTCTATTGTTCAAATGTGGTATCAGTCTTTAAGAGAGTGAGCGGTTCACATGATCAATCGGGAAGTATGGTATTCAGATGACTAGCACTTTACACAAAATGAGAGGATGAAAGATCAAATTGAAAATCTCTCGAGTGTCATGAATGGCAAGTCCATACAACACGTACAACTATGGATGCAACTGCAATGTTTGATAAATATTTATGGGAAAATATAGGAGGTACTTCATAATTGAGGTCTAAACACAGATTCACTGACGAAATTATTCATCTAATTTATTGCACCGGCAATATAAAATTTCGTTTTTTTTGGGGGGTTATTTATTTAGTGTTATTACATATAACGACCTATATTCTATTATCGAGTACACATTCATAGAAAAGTGCAACAAAATCGAGAATGTGAAGTTGTATAAGTAGTGTCCCCTAGCTGAGTTGACGAACAATCGCTAGTTGAAGTCGATATTAATGTAACCATTCGATTGGTGTGTGTGTATGATTTTAATGGTGAATATTAATTTCAAATATTATTGTTAATGCATCTCACTGTTTGTTTTGGAATTAATAAGCGACCGAAACATATGTGTTAACGCGATTTATGTAATATATCAATAAATAATATCTTAATTTCTGATAAAATTATAAGTTAATATTGAAGAACCTAAAAAGAGAATAGCTGAGAGGAGTTTGTATAGAGAAATCAAGTGTTTATTTAATAATACATATTAGTAGTGTTTAAATAGATTTCGGGAAAGATTATAATAACTCGCAATCGTTTTTCATATAACCTCTCCATAGATCATGGATGGATCTTATATGTTATATAGTTTTATTTATTGTAATTAATAATGTAATATAATATAATATAATCTAGTATAATATAATATGATATATTTATAATAGCTAATTTTATATGGTCAGGCAACATCATCACCCTACCTATTATATATACATTTTATATTATTTTAAATTAATTATATTAATATTAATATGTAATATTGATAAATTAGGTTCTTATATAATTTCTTGTTTCTGGCGCCAAAAATAAAGTTTAAGTGTGTGTCCGTGCCGCAAGTTCTTTCTTGAAAAATGAAACTGAATTATATATAGCCAATAGTCAGTTTATTGTTGCTGATGCAAGTACAATTTTTGCTAAAATAAAATTAATATAGTAATTAGAAATAGATACCTAGTTGAGCGTGTCATGACGTAAAAGCTGAAGAAAAGATTTCAAGAATTGATTCATATTCCTTATTTCATTCAATAAAATTTGAATTTTTTTTCCTGAAGTTTTTTAATATTTTATTCACTTACTACAAGAGAGAAGAAGTCTTCATAGAAGAGTCACTTTACAACTACTTACCCATATAGTAGCGGTGAATGACAAGAGCAGAAAAGTAGAGGGAGTAGAGCACATACGCTTCTATATTATGCAATATTCACTTCATATTTTTCTCGAACAATTGAGGCATTTTTTCTTGTGTCAGGTAGGTACAAAAAGATTTCTCGAAGTACTCAGAAATAGATATAGATAAGGTATTTTTAAGAAAACTTTTAGAAGGTACATATAAGCTATCTGTGAAATTATATGCTAATGAAGCTTTGAGCCTACTAAAGAATATTTCTTAAGAATTTTAAACTTGTAACAAACACTTTATTCTGTTACAAGTTGTATATGAATGTAGAAAATTTTTTCAGAAAATAATAGAACGATAGTAGAAGGTAGGCAAGATATACCGATATATATATTATAATAATATATATATATATATATTATTATTAATATATTATTAAATATATAATATATATAATAATAATAATATAATATATTATTATATATATATATTATAGGTGGTTATATTGAATATAATTAATATATAATAGTATATGGGTATAGATTTTTATATATTAATATATATAAAAATATTATATTATATATATATAATTATAATAATATATTATAGCTAATATTATTAATATATATAATACATAGTTACCTATTTATTTCTATAATATATTTTTGTAATCCAATAGACTATATTTAATTCTAAAAGAAATGTAATTGATATCGATTATCAATTGTCGGGGCATTTATGTTTCCCTGTCACTTACTAATGGATATGTTAATCTAAAAAATATTTCAAGTTAAAATGTGAATTATTTATAACTTATAAACTATCTTTATAAAAACTGTGATTTTACCTAAAGATGTAAAGAAGCATAATGTTAATCGTTAAGTGACGTTAGGTATTAGGTTTAGATGATTGTTTATGTTAGGACTAACATAGTAAACTAAACTAATAAATTAAATTAGCATATTAAACTAATAATCTAAATTAACCTTACCATATACCGTTTATTTTAAACAATGTGAGTATTAGTCTACTTTATTCATCTTTAGGTTAGGAAAGTGTCTGCCGAATTAGCTGACACCTTTAATATCTAAAAAAATACATTTATTAAATAAACTTAAAAAACCTAATATAATAAAAAACTGATCATCATAATTTTTGAATTCTAGGTCAAACTTTACAAAACTAAAGATAAGAAATTTTTTAATTTAATTTTATACTATAATATATTTTATATATAAATATTATCCAAAAAATAATTATAGAGCATCGTAAAAGTTTAAACACACATTAATTATATGAAAATGATAATACTAAGAATTAAAACACATCTTCTTTCCAATATATCTTTTTCAATAAATTTTAATTATGGTTTAATTTATTAAAAAATTATTCCCTAATGGATAGTGTTATGATTTTTCTGCGGACACTGTTAGTTTAAAAAATACGATTGTATTTCATCATTCTCCATATATATTATTCTGAAAGTCACCGAGTCACGCTGCTCTTGATCGAGTCGTGTCGAGCGTGGTGGTTGTCGGAAGAGTTAGTGATGTCGGGAGAGACTCTTAACGAATGTACGCACTCAGTTGCCACTATAGAGTGTCGACTCCGCAGCGACATTTTATACGCGTTTAGTCTCCCTATGTAGTTGATAGAGACCAAAACTTTAAGATTGCTGTATTTTTAAATCTCTGCTGTCTGCAAGACTACGTATAGAATAATCTAAGAGAGGCTCTGAAGGTGCTTCTACTGAGCTTTTGGCGACGGACCACCTCCCCATATTGAGCTATAAATCATCGCGCTGAATCTGATATGTAGGTTTCAATTTATTACGCATTGGCCCAATGGTGGGTCCACAACTCATTAGGTCTCCTAACTAAAAACGCACCATCTACATCGTCCTATTTTAGCCAGGCACGTATTCTTACACTATATACGGGCTGTCCACAATATATGGCCTGACGATTGTATTGTCTACACGAATTTCTCGGAGGAGGATGATCACACGCCATTCACACTTCAGATTTTGTATTCGACGTTATTGAGATTCTGCTTCGAGAGTGCCTGTGAACCCCAGCTCTTTGTATTAAGTGATTCCTATCAAGTAGGTATGAAAAAATTCAGGGAGAAAAACTCCCCAAGTCAAATAATAAATTCAGGAAGCAATATCCACATGACTGTTCCCCGCCTCTGGAACCGCAGTGAGAGTGATAGGAGTGCAAGTATTTTTGAAACTATAACAAATTACATTTGCTCGACTATTAATTAATTTAATAAATACCTATATATATCAAGATTAATCACATAATCTACTATTATCATTTTTGAGAGCCAGCACTTTCTATCATAACAGCGACTCTAATCAAATGACACAATCCCATAATATGAGTCGTGTCTCTATCAACCATTTTTAATCATTATTAGATCGTTATTTAGAAACATCAGCAATATTTCAATGATGCGTGTGGATGATAGCATCATTATAAATTGTACGATTTCTGTTGATTAAACAATATATATATATCATTTGGTGACACCCGATAAAATTGTACCCACTCTCACACACCACACAGTTAGTAATTATCGAGCGAGTCTTCCACTCTTCTATTTGATAATAAAAGTGAGTATATTAAAACAATGTGAAGTAGTCGTCAAAACTTCTCTTGCAGATAACTATTCCAACAAATGAAACTATTACTAATACAAATACTTTCATTGGAGATAAAAAGAAGGTTATAAAATTAGCTTTTAAAAATAACCAAAATGTTTCGTCAAATTTCACAAAGGTTCATGCATTTGAAATAAAAAAGAAAGAAGTTTCTCGTATAAATGAATAAAGTTCATAGATATATGATGGATAATATATATTATACTTCTTTCACTTAGTGTTCTGTCAGACCGTAAAAACGAGATACCTAGATATAATATATATCTAGTATTTCTTAATCTTATACAATTTATATACGTGAGTATATGTATATTAGTAAAATAGAGTACATATAAGTTAGACAATAGATCACAATATGCTGTATAAAAGAGTAGCAGTACTGTTATTTTGGAATGCCTCATTAGTGAATCTAGGGCATCCAATCTTAGGCAACTCTATGTTACAGTGTGTGGAGCGTGCCGATTTTATTCACGTCTAGCTTGGTATTGCTTATGCTACAGGATACTGGATGAGTTGCTATGACTCGTTTTTGCTGAATGTCCGATTAGATGTATAGTATGAGTAACCGGAAAGACCAGCATGATGGTAAGATTGTTATGCTTTGTGTGATGACTGTGATAGGTACGATGAATATGCAAAAAGAGGATTAATAGGAATGATGCGAGGTCGTGTGGTACGTATCCAAACTTAAGTCATAGTCCTATTCATGTTATCTCAGATTCTTAAAGAGCAAATGTACTAGTACTCATAACGCTGCGCAGAATAGGTGTAATAGGTTATGATGTTTCGTTTTCTCAGTGTATTGAATTCGTGAGGATACCGGGTATTACATTTTTTGATTATGAATGATTAAAAGTTCGTTATATTTTTGTCGTAATTCATTATTCGACTAAGTAAATGCATTGCTATATCTGAATTGGTCGAATCAAAGTTTTGGTGTCTGGTTGCTGTGTATGTACTTTGTTTTTTGCAGAGCTAGAAGTATACAATGGATTATTTCCATCTGAAGTAGTTCAAATCAGGGGTATAGCTGAGTAACTGAAGTGAAATGGATGAGTCCCTTTTCATAACCAAAGAATCAACTGTTGAGATCGTTCTACGTTTCCAAGTCGAGAATGGTAACTAGATTGAGATTCTGATATCAAGATTTATATTCTCATTGAGAGAATCCCTGCAGAAGCTGAGTTTTGTTAATCTGATCAAGGGTGTTGAATGGATGGAATCTATCTAGGGGTAGTGACTGTGGGGACATTGTATATATCCTTAGTCTTATTATTCTTTTGGCCGGGAAGCATGATAGGGTTTTTTGTGGAAAGTCCATTGTCATGGTTAAAGTGGGCATAACTTTTGGTTTTTGTTAAACTGATGTGTGATGGTTTTTTTGTTTATTCTGAATTGTGTGGACTGAAGCTGGATATACCATTGCATGTATAGTTGGCGATGTCCATAGGGACAGGTCCTTTATTACTTACAATAATGCTGGAAGAGATGGTATATTGTTTGATATTTATCTTTCAATTTATTTTGGGATTTTAACTATCAGTGAGTTCTTGATTTCTTTGCGTCTTACTTTTCTCGTGACATTCGAGTTACTAGAAGGAAGTTTGTATAACCGTTAATCGGGAATTAAGGACTTAGGGGTAAAGAAGCTTTTTCTTTGACAAAAATACGCGGTGAAATGCTTTTTTGTTGTTTCATCTATGTTGGATTATGTTCGTGTGTGTTGATTGTTCATATGATGTTGTGTGTGCTTTCTTGGCTTTGGTTTGTGTGCCAAAGGTAGATTGTATTTGTTTTTTTTGTTGCAGCGGTAATATATTAGTTTCGAGATGTTTTTTGTGGATGTGCTATTATGCTGTGTAGTGGGTTTTTGTTGTGGTTGGTCGGTAGGGTAGTGTATGGTGTGTTGTTGTGGTTGTTTAGTCTAGGTGGGTTGTAGTTGTGTGTGATGATCTGGTGTTATTTTGTGTTGGATGCTCTTGGTGAGGTGTGTGTGTGTGTGGGTGTTTATAGGTGTGCTTGTGTGTTATACACGCGACCGATGTCGATACTTAATGTTATGTATACGTTCTATTGATGGCTGGGTTGGTGTGTTTTATAGTTATTAGTAGTATGAATATAGTAGTATTGTATGTAGTATATAGTATGGTATATAATATGTAGATATAAGGTGGTGTATAAGAAATTTAAAGTTGATAAACATTATAAGGAAGTGTCTCAGTGGCCAAGAACGAAAGTTGAATCATTTTGCTTCAATGGTGTTTAAAGTTAAATGTCTCTTAGTTCAGATTCCCGTGTATGTGCAATTTGTAGAACAAAGTGTTGGGTATTTTCCGTTCACTGTCATAGTTAAAAGGGCTTGGGATTGTGGTAAATACAGTTTGTTTGATGGGTGTCTTAGAGATATCATAGAGGAGAAATTCATTTCCAAAGAAATTTAGAGCGTTCTTGATGGTTATTCGCAACAAGTGCTGAATGCAGTTATGAAGGATGAAAGTGAAGGGTGGGATATTTGTTGGGCCCCAAATAAACGAAATGTTGAATTCGTAGAAACTTGAAAGAGCGATGACGAATGTTGAAAGAGAAGCTTGGTGTGCAATTCGTGGTGCAGTTCGTAGATTCCTAGGAAATCACAAAGATCCTAACTACAAACAGCTGGTAGAGCAGCTTAGTGAAAGCTTCAAGGAACTGGGTTGTAGTATGTCCCTAAAGGTACATTTCTTGCATTCACACCTAGACTACTTCCGCGAAAACATGGAACTTCCATCAGGATATCGAAACAATGATAAGAAGATATACCATGGGAGGTTGGATACTGCCATGATGGGAGACTTTATATGGTCACTACTGCTACTGAGAAAAGCTAAAAGACTTCACACTAGAAAATCTCGATCGTCAAAGCGCTTTCAATTTCAAGAATAGTGTTATCATCAAAGCATTTATAATGTCATAAAGATATTATTCTTTCTTAATGTTTGATTTACTTCCCGAGCACTCTCCAATAAAGAAAAACGTATCAAATGTAGTTTTATTTATAATTATAATATTAAAATGCATCACACCAAAACGCTGCCGCAGAGAATCGGTGAGTTTATACATAGCAAATATGAAGGTACAAATATCTCAAAACCTATCAGTGATATGAAAAACTAATGTGATACTTGAACTCAGCGCTAAAAATACCCATAAACATAATATTTGTTACATTGTGTTATCAAATTTGAAGTAAATATAAAAGTTATCTGTAAGTTTTGTTTTTCAAGTTTGCCAAGTCAATTTTAAATCAAAGCTAATGAAACTTGCAATAGGTGTACATGATGTCTGGGAAATAAAATCTATATTATTTAGTGATTTCTTCTTTATATATATTATATAATATATAATT
>JABUQX010075393.1:0-10400 GCA_015478945.1 Trachelipus rathkii
ATAATAGCGGAAAGAGCCGGTAAACAAGAGCCCGATTTTTTCAGGTATAAATTAAAAATGTTGAAGGTTTATTCGTTTAGTTGAAGAGAATAAAAGTGGTTGACCTTGTAGTTTTGTTGTACTTCGCAGATGAATGGAGGTGAAGTGACAGAAAAGGTTTTATTGGACTGGCTCTAAGTTAGTAAGATTGACAATGTTAAGATACGGCGCAATCGCATAGATTGAACTATTGCAAGCAAGAGGGTCGGCGTCGTAGAACAGAGATATCTATAGCTCCCGAGACTATTTGAGATACGTAGTCTTTCTTTTATATTGTTTTTATTGATTCTATTATGATGGGGCACGTATATTTAATATTAATGTTGTGTTATTAACGATACAAGATACCAACGTTATAATAAATTCAGTTCCCCGCCAAGGAATGTTGATATACAACATTCTATTATTTCTTCTTTTACAACATTCAGACAGGAAAGATTTAAACTGAAAACACTTCAACGTACGACCATTAATAATAATAAGATTCCCGATATATTACTTATCATTGTGCCTTATCCTCTATTCCTTATATTAGGTGCTATACTACCTCTCGATCCTTAAAACTATTACTTTCCGAGCCAGGCTTCATCTACACAATTCCGATATCAGTACCAATCCATTTTATGCCTCTCATATATTTAGTCCATCTTGCCCCCCCCCCCCCCCAGTAATATCGACATCCAGACTCATTATTACCATTACCTTCATTACACTTTAAATATTCCTCCTCATGCTAATTGAAGCCTGCTCCCCCCAAGGTATTATTTTAATTACACCATCTCAACTCCTACACACTCATTATCCCTGTTATTGCATGTTTCTGTTATGCAGTATTTTTACGATGTTACCGCTCACCTTTTTCGCACATCCTTTCAATCCAGTCCGATATCATCCTAAATATTCGATTAATGCTAATAGAGTTTATGTCTTTCTCCTATTTGTATTTTATGTGTTGCTATTAGAAGAGCTTCTATTTCTTGTAATGTCCTTTTCTTTCTCTTCAACGTTCATTACCATTTTTTTCTTGGAACTTTCCATTTCGTCTTACATTTTTTTCACTTTCTTATATATTTCCTATACCTCTCTATTCCAAAACCTATCGATTGCTTTTGCATATTAAACCTGATACTTTTCTTATCTTAACCGTCTGATTCATTCTTTTTTCATTATGCTATTGATCATTCCTCTATCTTTAACAACATCAACTATTATATTTTGCCTATATCCTAACAGTTTCCATCATTGGCGTCCATGATTTGTCTGTTTACCTTGCTGATAATTCGTCCTGATTTATTTGAAGTTTCTCCAGTCTGTTTATCAGATATACGTTGTTCACATTACTTCTCTCTCTTAATTTCCTCTTCGCTATCTTACATCTTTCTTACAATCCATGTCTACTTACTAATTAATCTTACATTAAATGAATTAGTATTTAGGATATATCCGATAACGTATACACCTCAGCTCATTAACGTCCTAGATGTTTCGAATATAGCCGTCTTGACCAACACATCAGATACTTCATACCTTTCACCTTTCAATGCCATCGTAGCTATTCTATACCACACTTCTCTCCTATTAAATTATCTCCTGAGTCGAGAATGTGCTAATACACCCAATAATACGCTTCTTCACCAAAAGAAGTTCAGTTCTACCCAGATTCTTATTTTCTCTCCAAAACATAATCCCGTGTGTTACATCCATTACTTTCCCATATATATCATCAAAAGTATCCTATATATATACTATAATTATATAAAATAGCTATATATATTTTATATTATATTCTTAGTATATATCATATATATCATTTAATATTATCAATGCGATAATATATATCTAGCTCACATATAATTTTCATTAATAACAATTATCTTATTTTTATTGATTATTATTTCATTTAATCTTAACTTTTTTTTATTTAATTCTTATTTTCACTTATTCTCAGTATTATCGTGATCTCCCTTTACTTAAATGCCTACTTATTTTATCTCATTAATTGTTATACTGTTAATTATTATTCTTATTATTATTATTGATTATTATATTATCTAATTCTTTATAATTTAATGATTCTCTGCGTTCATTTCTATCATATTTTATTATTATGTTTAATCTATTTATTATTAATTATTTTTTTTACTTTGAAATTATTAGTTTATTCTTTTATTTGATTAGTTTATTAAGTATTATAAACGTCATCCCTCCTTTTTTATAATTAGTTATTTTATTTATATTATTCCCCTTTGTGTATTTATATCTATTAAGCATTATATATTATTATCTATTATTATTAGATTATTGTATATTATTTATAAATTGCCATAATTTATTATTGACACGCATGTTTATATATCGTGCAGCAAAATGCGCAATAAATTGAGGATTATTCGTTTTCATTTAACTTTAATACATTAATAATTATTGAATATTGCTCCTTTACGCCTGACACGCCCGCCTTTCTCCATACACCCAAATGAATGGTTTATTCGCTAATTCCGTTTATTGAGAGGTCCCATAGAGCAGAGAAGAGTGGGAGATCTGAGATTTTTTGAACTTATTGCATAGACGAAGAGAGAAGACGGAGCGGGAAGAGAGAGGAGAGAGAGAGAACGCAAAAAAAAAAAAAAGAGAGAGAGAGCGAAGAGGAGAGAGAGAGAGGACTCTCCCCCGCGAGCTTTGGATCATGTACATTGAATAGCTCGTTCGTTAATTCTCTTTTAATTTGATTTATTTGAAATATACTATAGTTTATACTACCACACCACGAAACAACATAAACAAACACCACACACAACGCACAACACACACACTATATAATATATATAATATTATTATATTTATAGTTTTATATTATATAATACTAATATATATAATATATATATAATTATATTAATAGTATATATTAATATATTTATATTCATCGCCCGATTATTTTGAAATTGATTAAAAAGTAAATGATTTAATATTAAGATAATATTCTTCATCTTATATAAATTATCTTTATTTTTTGTTTTTAATTTATAAATATATTTAATATATATATGATATATATATATATATATATTATATATATATATATAATATATTATATATATATTATATATTATATATTATATAATTTTTATATTCTTATTATTTAATAGTATATATAAATATTATATAATAATAAATAATATATAATATAATATTATAACTGAATTATACTTATATACTTTATATATTATAATAATATATTATCTACACTAATATATATATAATTATTGCTATATATAATATATTATTATATATATATTTAATATATAAGTATTTTATATATATATATATATATAATATTAGTATTATTATTATATGATATTTATTGATCTATGAATAATGACATTAATAATTATACTATATAGTATAGTATTAATATATAGTATATATATATACTATATATTATAAGTATAGATATTATATTATATATTAAATATATTATATCAATATATTATATACTTAATATCTTCTATTATACTAATATATATATTAATATTAACTATATTCTGATATTATTTATATATATATTATATCTATTATTACTTATTATTTTATATTATATTAGTATAGTATATTATATATATATATTATTATTATATATATATTATTTTTATATTATATATTTTTATATATTATATATATCGTATATGATATTTATTATATTAATATATATTATATATATATATATTTTTTATAAATAATATAATATATATATACCCTTATATACCCTTACTACAGTATTTTTATATATAAGTATATACTTTTAGGTTATTATATTATATATAGTAATTATGCTAAATAGCCTGATTATACATTAAATTATAACGCTATTATATATATTATATATAATATATTATTATCGTATACCATTTATATATCTACACCATTAGTTATATCTATTATATCTTAAAAATATAATGTATATTATAATTACTATAATTTTAATGATTATTTATATCGAAAGTACAAAGCTTTTAAAATAATTTTTTACTTTTTTCATATGTCAGTTTTTACCGTGAAAGTATATAATAGTATTTATAATATATATATATAATACTATTATATAATATATCATGTTTATATATATATATTATATATATACTATTAAGATATATTATTATAATATATAATCAGTATATCATAGTATATACTATTATATATATTATATATATTAATATATAATATATTATATATATATAATATGTTATATATAATTTATATATTTTAATAATCGATAATTATTATGAAATAATTTAGAAGTATATATAAATTATTATATAATTATATAATTATAGGTATTATATATATAGTGATATATAATATTTATTAAGTATTATACTATATTAATTATATATTATATTGTTAAATGGAATAAACAACTTTATCAAGCTGTTATAATTAAATCAGTAGTTATGCAAACAATTTCCCAATCACAGGACATATCTTTTCATTTCCATTATCACCTAAGCATTGTTCATTAGGGAATAGACTTCATTACCCCATCACCTCTGCTGCACGGATAACTCCCAAATTGTCAGTTGGAATCCCAATATTTTGTGAACTTAATTTTAATCTTTTTAAAATAAAATAACTGTACAAGAGTATATCCTTTGATTTTCATATAAATCGGGGGTGACAACTACCTCCTTCTCATATTTCCATCATACGAGTCAAACTTCGAGTGTAGTCTATGTAAACTAAGGCCCTTTTCTGTGGTAATTCACGTATGTCATTCACTGGAAAACTCAAACAAACACTACCTACACAATGTTCTATGTCAGTCCCAAAACTGCATTGACACACACACCTTCTCAGAATTTAATGAAATAATCAAAAGTCTCTTAACATAATCAACGCAACCTCGAACCTCTTACATCTCCAAATGTTACTTCTCTATGAATAGACTTGAACGAATATAAATTGTAATGAAGATATATAAAAGTTAAGAAATATTCAAAGTTTGATTTCCCACTACAAGGTCTACAAGGGAAACTAAGATAAACTTTAGCAAATTGGAATTGAAGATCTATGTGAAAGAGAATATCACTTATAGACAATAACTCTGATTCACGTAAGTTAGAGTGTTTAAGAAATTATAATTGACTAAGTAATGCTTTCTATCTTGTATTTATTACTATACTTATTTGTGTAGTATTGCCATTAATATTTTGTTTTTTCACATTCGATTGAAAGACTTGGGTGAGGGTATGGCGAGGAGGGGAGGGGGAGAGAAAGGGCGAGGAGGGAGGAGCGAGTGCAAGATGAGCAAATTACGAATCAAAATTAAGTTGAAATTGTTAAAATTTAGTTTAAGAACAAATGAAGTGTAGAAAATACTTTTAAATATCTTTTTTCTATAGCAAGTTAAGTAGATCTTTTAATGACATATGGTGAGCATCTTATAGTAAAGTTTTATTATTATATAATTATAAGATATATATACTGATTTTAACATATTTATATATATTATAATAACGTTACAATAATGATAATAAAATAGTCATATATATTTATACAATATTCACATATAATATTATATAATAATAGTATAATATCATACAATTATATCCGTATTCTATATACTAGATAGTTATTAATATAATATAATATATGATATATAATCCATTAATATAGTCTAGTGATATAGCGTATATTATAATATATACTTAATTATATTATATATATGTACTATGATAATATATTATATTAAGCTATTTTTTTAAGTTAGTGTTTTGCTATATCTATTATTAATATACTATATAAAATTAAATTAATATATCATATATTATATACTTAATATATATAATTATATATATATATATATATAATATATATTATAATATATATATCTATTATATTATATATATACTTAGATAATAAGTATTATATGTGATAGTATATATATACTATTTATATATATAATTATACTTATATATATACATTACTTATATATGAATATATATATAATAATATATATATATATATATTTATAATATATTATATAATATAGTATATTATATATTATTTACATTATATATTATTATTTGATAATTAAGATTATTTTAATTTTAACGCAAAATTATTTAAATTATTTTATAAAGAAAAGGTCAATGTTGGTTATATTAAGATATCGAATTGCATTTTCGAAAACTCAATGTGTCCGTTTATTTTGTATTATTTCTGAATTTTTTAATTTTGGAAGGAACCGATCTAAGGAAAGACATCAGAGGAGGAAGAAGTTGAGAAGTGTAATATTTATGTACGAGAAGAAAAGCTCCAGTCCTGAAATTCAGTAGGAATGAGAGGATTTGTTTCTGACGTTTGAGGAAAGTTAAAAGTTCTGTGAAATATCTTTTAATTAATACCTATATGTATATAAAATATTATTCTATATATATATCTTCATATTATAATTATATTATTATATAGTACTATATATATAGTAATATCTATCCTTACATATATATTATAATATATTTTATATATATATGATATATATAGCAACGGGGGTATTGATTCTTGTATATTGGTTTGTAAGTTCGTGTTGGCTAATTTAAGCGTGATGGACTGTATTAGGAGTTTTGTGCTTGCTTCACCCCTAGCACTGTATGTGACCTTGTAATGTACGATGCTTTTAGCTTTTTCTATACCTCTCATTTTGTCAAAAAACTTCAATAATTATCGGTACAATGCTTTCCTTCTGCAACCAGTTTATATCATTTCTCTCTTAGAAATTGCCAGAGAAGTGTAGGAATGAATGCCCGCTGATACCTGTTCTTTGATGGAAGCACCGGTTATCTGCCGTGACGGACAGAGTGTCAGCCGCCACTAGTTCGTTAATTTGTGACACGCCTAGTGGCTCTGGTTTTTCCTGTCCTCTTGGACACTTAACAGGCTCCTGACCGCTGTACCTTGTTTCCACTTATTTGAATAATGTTATGGAGCTTGATTTTAAATTGCATCGTAACACCCAGTGTCAACACTTGCGAGCTTTCTCTTCACAATGTTTTATTGATGGAAATAGATTTTATTGATACTTTGACTTACGAGGAAGATTTACACTTTCTTTAATTAAAGTGTGAAGAAATTATATACAAAGTAAAAAATTAACAAATAAATAAAAAAATAAATAAATAAATAAATAAATGTTATTAAATAAAATAAAATTAATGTAATAAAATAAATATAAAATAAAATGAATGTTATAAATAGAAGAAGAAATTGGAGTGTTTTAAATTAAAAAAAGCAATCCAAAAGAAAAAGATTAGTATTTAATTTGAAATTTTAAAATGACTTCACAAAATCCCTCATTCAATTTGCAGATTTCAGAGAAAAATCTCTTAACAATTTTTGCAAAAGTAACAGCGCCTTTAAGATATGATTTATATATTATTATACTGCAATTATAATTTCCATTATTAAATGTCTGAATTTGCTAATGTTGTTTTAGTTTCACCACCATTGATTTTTTAATTTGCTTCATTAATTTTTATTCTATTACTTTAATATTGCAATTAACTTATCTATTTATGTGAAATCATAAATTACCATAAAATACCAATGGTTTTGGATTACATTGGAGTTAATCAAATATAAAAATATAAAAATAAATAGGCAAGCACATCAACTTAATTAAAAAATTTAACCTTTACTTTCCTTTGTAAATGCAGTATGTCATCAACTCTGATATATCTGTATGTTGCTGAAATTTATTTGAATTTTAACGACTCTAGAATTAGAACAAAATATGAAGGATATATAAAAAGGATTCAAAAGACTAAAAATTTGAGGAAAAACTTTCACTTGTGAAACACAAACACCGTTGAATCAAATCATGGAAAAATCAATTTCTCAACGATCTTTTTCAAACAAGCAAATTCTTCTCTTCTAATCATTGGAGCTAATGTTGACACCAGTGATAACTATGCAGATATAAATGTTATTACTCCACTTCCTCAGTATAATACCCTGAGTAAGATGGCAATGGGCCGATGCCAGATAGGAAATTTGCCCATGAAATATTTTTTGTAATCAGTTTTAACTGTTCTATATGTGACTTATGAATCTTTATGTATACATGCATATGATCTTTAAGTAATAAAAGAAAATAAAATAACTATTATGATTTAAATAAAGGAATTGGAAAGAAAAATAATCAGTTGTATAGAAGACAATAGAGTAAAGTATAAAAGTATAAAATGCAATTGTTCTGTTTAGTACCTTCATGTCTCGTCTGCATTTGGGACTTCGGACCGGAATAGTTGCATCTTCTTCTCATTCTTAAGTGTCTGCTTCTTTCATTGTATAAGTTCATCAATTCTATCAGAAAATCCATCGACTTCACATTATCAATGTTGGTGCTGAAAATTGGCAATTCATTTAATTGTTCTTGCACCATTGCAAACCGAATGTAGGAAAATTTGTTTTTAGACAGTGAAATTCTTTTCAGGAGAAACCATTGTTACTGGCAATGATAGAAAATTGCACGGGAAATGTTGCCAAATATAAAGTTCAATATTAGACCATAAATATTGGAAGCACGATATCTTTTAAGAATGTTACTTGATATATGATTTCGATACCGCCGTTGTAACTGATCAACCTTTGTAGCTAATAATTTTCATCTAACTGCCTAAAGCGACAAAAAAAAATCAAAAACTCTAGAAATGTCAATTACTAAAGAAAAGTGACGTGAAAATCCTATCTATAAAAGGTAACAATGTTGGGAATCCATTTCCCTTGAAGTAATTTTTGGCATCCTTCTTTGTGAACAACAAAGATATCTGGCTCAAGAATTTTGATTGCATTCCGTGCTACATCAAGAATATTATTCTATTTCCTCTAAGGCACAAGATTTCTGTCAATAGTTAATCAATGTTGTTCCTTTCAACATCTAATGAAACATCATCTCATGGATCATTGTAATAATTTTAATTCAAATGGCTGTCAGTAGGACACCATCAAAAGTATTCCAATCAACTGTATTATACTCCGAAATCAAACATACTCTCAGCTGTCAAATAAATTAATAACTTCAGTTAGTTCTTCCGCAGCATTTCAAGTAGAGAGATTTGTCATAGACGGTAAATTCTTGTTGATCACTTTGCTCTTAAAATTTATGCAATGAGATAGGAAGTGTTTTTCTTAGTACCTTCCACCCATAAAGGCTTAATAAAGGATGTTCAAATATTTTCGAAGCTTTTACTTCTGATCGAGAATTGATGGTCGAAAAGCTATTAGAAAGATTCAAAATCGCTCCTAAAATTTCTTTCCAATTCTTTTCTAGATCGATTGAAATTCCTTTTAAGATTTCAAATATCTTCTGCAAGAAATAAAAGTTAGAAATGAAAAAATCACTCGATTCTACAGTTTCAATCAACTCTCTCCGCGATCTTGGCGTGTTTTCTCTTCGCTCTCCCTTCCTCCCCTCCTCTCCCTCTGGGAGATGATCATTATTTCCTCTACTCGGAGGTTTTTGGATTCTATCTCTCTGTCTTTAGTACGTTCTTTACACTCCTCCCTTAGTATTATATATTCCTCCATTTTCATTCCGCATCATACACCCTCCCCCATCTATTCTACTATCGGTCTCCTTCTCATAATATCTCTCAGTACTTACTCAACTATGCAAGGCTGCTCTAGCTTGTAATTGATGTCATAATTATATCTATATTAACTTTTCTTCATATATATCTATACCGTTTACTTCCTTACATCATTTCCTTATCCTATATATATATATATATTATAGATATACGTAAGTTCCCTATCATCTTAATACCAGATTGGGCGTACCCTACCACTCCCCCTGCTTCAATCATCCTGTTAGTTCTCCACACTTTCGACCACCTCTCTGTCAAGATTGAAAACCAGCCTCAGTTACTTCCCACTTCTTGCCTTTTTATCTAACTTCGCAGCTTTTTTGCCTGTTAGCTTATTATCTGTATGCTCCATTCCTATAATAATATCCTCATCTTTACCTTACGAGCTTCATCTGTCCTTGTGCCCAAATTTGGAGAAATTCAATAATGAACTTTTTTCTAGCGGTCAAAATGACAAGAAAGTTTCCAAAGAAGACTATTGACTCCGTCTCGCTAGGAAATGGATATGCAAATCTTCTTCATGGACAACTCATTTCAGTTGTTAATTACAAGCGGTATCCGTCGTGTTCGCTCTTTTTCTCTTCTATATATATATTATATAACCCAGAAAGAAATAATTTTAGCTTCACTTTTAAAATACTACTATATATAATATAATATTAATATATATATATAATATATATATATAATAATAATATATATATATATATATATAAAATATAA
>JABUQX010075394.1:0-5000 GCA_015478945.1 Trachelipus rathkii
TTATCGGGTTCTTTGTATGGGATTCTTGAGATCTATGAGTGTCAGGAAGGCTAGTGGCACCGGATGGCATTCCTTCCCGTGTTCTGGAGGGAATGTGCTTCCGAGCTGGCCCCTGTCCTCGATCAACTCTACTCTCTATGCCTAAACTAGTACATTTCCTCATTGCTGGAAGCGCGCATATGTCCAACCAATCCCGAAAAAGGCAAGCCGCTCTGATCCTTCTAACTATTCGTCCTATAGCTCTCACTTGTATTCTATCTTAAGATCTTTTGGAAACTCTTTCCTAACTCTATTCCTGGATCATCTGGGAGTCTTCATTCCCTTCTTTAGATCATCAGTATGGCTTTCGACGCTCGAAGTCAACTGGTGACTCTATTCTATCTTACTGATTATGGTCTTCTGCCCTTAGGGACTATGGGGAGTCTGGTGGTACACTCGATATTCAAAGGCTTTAATTGAGGTTATGGCATGCGTCGCTGCTCTCAAGCTCCTTCCTTTAGGTTTCTCCTCGTTCTCTTTGCTTTACCTCTTGTCAGTTTCTCTCTGTCGCTTCCATATCAGCACATCGTGAGGAGCGACTTCTTCCTTCCTTTTCCTTTTAATTTGTGTTTCCTCAAGGTTCTGTTTTATTCCAACTTTTATTCTTACTTTTTTCTCAACGATTCCATCAGCTGTACTTCTACTCTGTTCAACTGTCTTATTTGCCGATGACTCAACTTCCATTCTTCGCACTCATTTCAAATCTGCCTCCCTCTTTTGCTTTAGAGTTGCCTCTCGTTCTTCAGCTTTCTGATTCTATTCTTGCCGACCTGGATGGGATTTCCGGTGGGGTCACCGCCACACCTTGTGAAATTCAACTCTTGAAAAACTCACTTCTTTTTATCTCCCTCTCAAAAACACTCCTAACTTTCCTATTTTTTTCGTACGGTTCTAACGTCTCACCTGGTGACAACATAAACATTCCTTGGCCTTAACATAAACAAAAATATATCTTGGAAACCTCATATCACAATGGTTGCAAGGTTGGCCTCAAAGAAAATGGGAGTTCTGTTCAGGTGCGGGGAATTTTTTTCTTCTGCCACCAGCTTACTCCAGTTATATTAAGGGCCCTTATTCGCCCTTGTTTGGGAGTACTGTTCTCACATCTGGGCGGGCTCCGGCTCCACCCTCTATTGGACAGGAGTTGAAGTCTAAAGCTAAGAGATTAATTAACTGTCCCCTACTTTCTAACTCTCTTGACCTTCTATCTCTGCGACGTGACGTTGGCGCACTATTCTCTTTTCTATTAGTACTACAGCGGTAGAGCTTGAGTGGAACTGACCACTCGCATTCCACCTCTATATGACACTCTCGTTGCACAAGGGGTGCCATGCTGCTCGCATGCATTTGGCGTGAGCATTGAAAATCCCAGACTCGTTCGTTGTGGTGCCTCTTCTTTCAAGCCACTTCTTTCTGGTGGAACTCCTTGCCATCTTCTGTTTTCCTACCTTATTTAATTTTCCTCTCTTTAAAACCCACGTCTGCGCACACCTGAGAAATTTGCGTTAGGCTTGGCTTGGGTGGGCTTTCCGGTATTTTATTTCCTGCCCCCTCTTTGAAAAGGGCCCAGCCCGTGAGTGGTGGTAATCTGTAAATAATATTATATATATATATATATAATATATATATATATATATATATATATATATATATATATATATATATATTATATATATATATATAATATATATATATATATATATATATATATATAATTTATATATATCTTACATCTTACATCCTCTCCCAGTCAGGCTCACGAGCCTGTCAGTGGGGCCAATCTCCGCTTCCATCTTGTTCTATCAATCACGATCCCATCCGCCATCAGCTCATTTCATTGCAGGCATCCGGTGTCTCATTAATGAATCCTCCACTGTTTCTTTCCATCTCTTCCTGTGGTCGTCCTCTCGACCCACTCCCCGGTCTCCACCTCCACCTCTTACTGGCAACTCCTCTTCCCCTGCTCCTCTCCAGGTGTCCCCACCATCTTAGTCTGGCTTAGCGTCCACTTTATTCATCATGGGTTTCACACCCACACTCTCCCTCACTGTCTCGTTTCTCACTCTGTCTCTCCTCGTCTTTTCAATCACCGTCCTCAACACATTCATCTCCGCTGTATGAATTCTACTCTCCTCTCTCCCTGTCATGCCATGTCTCTGGTCCCATACAAACAGTATGGTGTCAACACTCCTTCGTATATTGCTCTCTTCACCTCTTTTTTCATATATTTATCTTTCAAAATGGGGTATACTGCTCTTACAGTCCTGCCATACTGCTCAATCCTACTCGTAATTCCTTTGCACACCCCCCTTCTCTTCCAAATGTGCTTCCTAGGTATTTATCTGTCTACATTTTTAATCTCTCTTACCGTCACCTCCTATCAGCTCTTCTCCTCCTCCTCCCTACTAACTATTTCATTATTTCTGTTTTCTCCACATTCATTGTTTTAATCCAGCTTTCTCAATTTTTCTGCGCGAAACACAGCACCCATTTGCCTTCAAACCTCTCACCATCTCACTCCAACATTGCCAAATCATCTGCGTTTATACCATGATATCTCCGTCACATCTCCTCTTAAACTCTCCTATAACACCTCTTATGACTGGTCCAAAACGCTATGAAAACAGAATCGGTGGGACAACCACACACCCTGCCTAGTACCAGTTTTACCTCAAAACCATTCCTCGTTTTTATATCCTGTTCTTACCTTACTTATGTTATTCACGTATGTACTTCTTACTGCCTTTATCAAACTTTCTCCAACTTCATAATCCCTCTCCAGAACTCTCCATAGCTTCTTCCTGGGTACAGAATCAAATGCTTTCTTCAAGTCTATGAAGGCGATATATGCTTTCTTATTGTATTCCCATGTCTTTTTCTGTATCATTCTCAATGCGAACATAAAATCTGTAGTGTTTCTGCGACCTCTATACCCATACTGCTCTTCACCTAATCTCGGACTCTATTTTTGATCTTTAATTTTCTTTCTAATATTTTTTCATATAACTTCGCCATGTGGTCCATTAGTGAGATTCCTCTATATTTTTTACAATCTTCTGCGTCCCCCTTACCTTTATAAATGGGACTATTATTGACCTTCCCCAACCTTCCGGCACTCTACTCTCCACACCAAACACCTGTTCAGAAATCTCAGCATCAAGGCTTTCAGCTCCTCTCCTCCCTCCTTCAGCGGCAATTCAATATTTATCCCATCCTCACCAGGAGTCTTTCCGCTCTTCATTTTTCCTTAAACGCCTCCTCAAATTCCTCCTCCGTTATTCCCTCTCCTCCTCCACTCCCTCCTCGTTTCTCTCCTCCTCCTCTCCTGCTCCCTTCCTCTTCCGGCTGCCACCTCCACATTCAGCAAACTCATCAAAGTACCTATCACCTTTTGTTTTTTTTTTCCTCCGGCTTACCAATGTTTCACCATTTCTATCTTTGATTATAACATACTATAACATTTCTTATGGGTTCGATTTACATATTTTATCTTAAGCAATCTTTGAAGTATTAGTCTTGCAAGTGACTACCATTTCGTATTCCATTTATAATCTTGTCATGCACAGAAAAGTGTATTGTTAACTAGTATATCTATTTATCATAAAAGTGAAATAAACAGCATTCCTTTATGAATGTTTTTGTGTTGTGAAGAGTATTTTTGCTGAATCATTTCTCTGAGGTATTTATTTAATGCATTTATAAATCTGATATTTATATCGCAATTGGCAACGAAGAGTATTCTACAAAGATTCTAAAGGTATTTTTATTCCTCAGAAATCACTCCCTCTCTCTCAGACCTAACTCACATTTATAATCAATATTGAATCTCTTATCTCGTATGTACATTATTATGAATCTCATATCCATTATTACTACTTGTAACTATTGAGAAGATTTTGAAATATATATTTGTAAATGTTTACGTCAGCATTATTAATATATTGGATTGACTACATTGAAGATTTCCTGGATACAAGCAAGAGTGTCGTTCTCATCAAAAGATTTTCCATTTTTTTATGCATTGTCGAAGTGACAGAAATTTCTGTAAGATTTGGTCAGAATTTTTCTCATGCGATTGTTCGCTGGCGGCGATTTTTGATGCTCAAGCATTCTCATATTTCTCCTGAAACTTCAAGATTCATCATTCATCGTTTCCGTTCCCTGATGCATGGCAGATTTCGTCAGAAAGATAGATGCCTGCATACAGAAAAGTCTGTAGTATTTTAAAAAGAGTTTTGTGGAAGACAGGTATTTTTTTCTGTGTAACGGTAATACTGCAAGTGAACTTTTATTTTTGTGACTTTTGATAAAATATTTTCATAATATATTGTTTAAGATATAAAATACAATTATTATTTAGGCGGAAAAACAATCCAGAATTATATAATATATGTCCGAATACGTGCTTAATTCTCATTGGTCGAGGACCATTGACTTGAGTGACGTCATTATCTATTATATCGAGCCTCGCACTTTTATTAAAAAGTCAGAATCTCTTATTCATTATTCTTGGGTTTGATAGTCTATAAAATATTAAAAAGAAAATATAGCAATTCATTTTATATATATAGATTTTAAAGAATTTTAAATAATTAAATAGTGATTTTAATGGATAAATAAAGTTTTAACGTGTAAATTTTAAAGAGAAGTGTAGGAATAAATATAAATTGATAGAGTGTAGGTTTTAACTTTTTATTTTATTTTATATAATCATTTTAACCTTTTCTTGTTATTGTTGTTATTGTTGTGGGTGTATTTGCTGTGAGCGGACAGATACGAAGGACAGGTAGGTGGCCTTAGGTGTTGGGAAGTGCCTAGGGTGGGGGGTCCCATAAAGCGTGCAGCCTGTGAGTATAAGAAGAAGGGAAAAGATGGGGAGGAGAGAGGTAATTAGGGTGGGATGTATGAACGTGAGAGGGGTAAACGAGGATTTGAAGAGGGAGGAGGTGGGGTTAATGTTT
>JABUQX010075394.1:15000-25000 GCA_015478945.1 Trachelipus rathkii
CACAAATGAAATTCTAATCTCATATAATATTGTATTTATTCATGCTTATTTATTATTATCAATAATAATTTATATAATAATAATATTAAAACAATATTATACAATAATACTACTTAAAATATGCAGTATAAAATTACAGTTAAAATCTTAATATTAAGCTGTTATGGCCTTAGAATAATAATGATACAAAGGGATATTAAGTAGGTATATTATCTATTTGTTTATATATCGGTCATGTTTAACTGCTTTATCTCATATAATGTTTATTATTAACTGCTTTAACTCAATATTAATTATTTTAAGTTACATTATACTACCTTAAGCAGATACATATCTGATAATTATCATATAACCACATGAGCGGTTATATTTGAACTAGCTACAAAGGTGAATATATTAATTAGTTAGTTAATATAGGTATATTATATAGATAGTATAATACACTCTCCATTTAACACTATGATCTTTTACTTGTAAGATTTCCATTCAATCAAATGTTTTCTTTAGTTTAATAAAGAAAAATTTTTAACTGTTTTAACTCGATAAATATTCTAAATACAATTATGTTTTTTTTTTTCCGTTAAATACTTTTTATTTCAGTTCTAATATTGTCTCTATATTAATTTTTTTAAGTTAAGATGTATATTTAATTAGTTTAGTAAATTTTTTTTTATTAATTTTTTTTTATCGTTTTCAGTTTTTTTCTTATTATTATTTTATTATTATACATTGCTAGTTTTTACTCTCCTTTGTATTATATTATATTACCGCCCCTATAGCTATTTGTTACTTAATTATTAATATATAATACACGTAATTAATAATTGTTACACCTCGATTTCTTAACACCAACAAACACATATAATATATATACATATATACATATTATAACATGCAAAATCAGCTAACATACACAAAAACGTATATATATTATAATAATATTAAATGGATATATATATATTAATATATATATATTACGCACCACACATCACGCAAATATAATTTTAACATTAATTCTATTGAGAAGAAGTTTACATATTGTAGCTGACTTAATTAAAGTAGTTGTAAACGTTGAGATTGAAGGTTGAAACATTTATTTATGTTATTATTAATTAAATAACATAAAATATTATTTTATTATTAACTATATCATTAAATATATCAATTATAATACTAATATATTTTATTATAATAATTAAATATTTATTACGTAAGTATTGTGCGAAAATTATATTAATAAGTACATTTTTTAAATTATATATAGTGTATTACTAATCACATTATATTGTATATTTATCTTATTCAAGTAAGTACAATATTATATATATAATATATAATATAATAATATAGACCGTATTTTCTGCTAACTATTGAAGTAATTAAGAATCCATGTTTATTTTTATTAATCACTTAATACTGATTCATAATAATTTATTATTTATATATATATTATCACAAAAATCTATTGACGTATTTACTAACTATAGTTATGAAATCTTTTACAAGATATATAACTAAACATGTTTATATTATATACTGAACCTATTTTGAGCTATATATATCATAAGGCAGTAGCAAGCAAAAATACACTTCAAAGAAGGATAGAACTACTATATTTAATCTACATCTCTTTAAGGTCTCTTGAGAAATTTGGCGTCATTTAAGAGTCCGTTATTTAACGATATATAAGTTATTTATATATAGTAGTCATTAATTATAGAGCCTATTACTGAGTTTTGAGAGTCTTTAACTAGTTATTTATAGTCCTAATATGCTCAATAGTAAACATATTAATATATACACAATTTATCCTCAAGCACTCAAAATAGTTTATAAGACTGAGAATATTGAGAAATTAATGAAAATAATATATTATATATATATAAATATAAATTTTAATATATTTATATTATATATATATATATAATATATATAAATATATATATATATTAATATATATATATAATTATATATATATATATATATATATATTAATATATATATATTAATATATTAAATTAATATATTATATTATATGTATATTAGTTAAATTATATTTAAATATATAATATATATTAAAATATATTAATATATGATTATATATAATCTTATAATATATATATATAGGTAATATAAATGAATAAGTATCTTTAGTTTACCAGGTATATAGATTGTAAAAATAATATTATTTTAAGTTTATTTAATATAATTAACTAATTAACATTAGTAAAATTTAACATTACGAGTTACATTCTTATTAATATAAATAAAAAAACTTTACATCCACCAATATAATATATATATACCACTGAGCAATCACATTCATATCATGATTGGTCCCCTATTATTATTAGGAATATATTATTTAATCTAAATATTCCCCATGAATATTCATAATATCCATTTCTTAATTAATGATTTTATGTTTGCTTAATAAATTTACATTCTTTGTTTCTCCTTTGAATGTTCATTATATATATTTTATTATCTTGAAATATACAGGTATAATATATATATATATTATATTATAATTAAAGCTATAACGTTAATTAAAAATTTATTTGTACTAAAAAATTATTTTATTGAGTGAGTAAATAAGGTAGAAATTCATAGGTTAAATCCTATTTCACATACTATTTATTATCTGATTATATCCATCAATTGAGACTATAAAAATGTTTTAAACACATTGCTTGTTTCTCATATATATTAATATCATAAATCTATAATTAGTCCATTTATTATATATAATCAATTGATTTCTCTCTCTCACCATATTTATTATATATATAAAATATATATTATATTTTAAATTAATAATATATTACACTCAGTTATATATATATATATATATATATTATATTCAGAAGTATATGATATAAATTACTCGTGTCCTTACTTTATCTTAAGTATATATATATATATATAATATAATATATATATAAATATATATATACAAGCTTTACATTATTAATATACTGTACCAACATATTATATATATAATTTCATTTTAGGAACCTTAACAACTAGGTATAACTATTAATCACTGTCTCAATAGCGAATACCTAATTACAATTATACATAGTTCTAACCGTGTTCTTAATGACGTTCCACGGTACATCACTGAGATAGAGAAGTTAAGATAAAATATGATGCTGAGCGAGATAGTCTCACTAATATGCCATTGTATTCTGATATATCAAATCTTAGTTACTAACTACTGTTATGAGAACAAGAGAGAAGAGGGAAAAATAGGAATCAATTATATTGTTTGGCATCTGTTTAGCCTAATAGGATTATATTATTATTACTATCTAGTAACCTCAAAATAGATTGGTTGTTTTTTATAACCACTATTAACGCGTGTAATAAGTGAACACCTTTGATGTAGGTATTTAGAGGCGGGACTTAATGTCCGTATAACCCTATTCATCCGCAGGCTTACCTAATCATTAGCCAAGATCGACTCATGGGAGCCGGGGGATTGGAGTAGCTTCCATTGACACCTATTTCCCTTAAGACTCAGTATCTACGTACGACATCACACACACTGACAGCTATAAGTGGGATGGAAAAGTTTATGTTTTTGGTTTCTGGAAAATCTATGCTTCTTCTCGATCTCATATCTCTTAGAAGTATGAGTTCTATTGAATATCCACACACGAATATTTTTTTAACTACACAATCCTGTTCATGACAGCGAAAAATCCCCTTGAGTAGAAAAAAAATTGATAATATAATCGAGTTATGTAACGGTTCACTAAATGACACGCTTGGATCACCTAAAAACAGAGTCTTATACCTAAATGAACTTACATACAGCTCACTCGATGTTTCAAGACTTTAATACCGAACATATATTAATGTGTAATATTTCATATAATTCAATTCTTTTTATCAGAGGTCTGTATTATATATATACGTTTTAATTACTCTATATAAACTCCTGGATATATATATTATTAATTATATATAATTATATACTATAATAAATATATAATGATATATAAATATAGTAGTATTAATAATATTATATATAATTTAAGTTAAATATATATGATAGTATAGGTGAGAGAGTATAGTGAGAGAGTAGAGTGAGAGAGGAGTATATATGGAGTGGAGATAATATAATATATTATAATAATAATAATAAATAATATACCAAATATAAAAGAGAGAGAGATGAGAGAGAGAGAGTGAGTGGTATATTATATATATATATATATAAGGTGAGAATAGAGGAGGTGAGAGATATTGGATATTAATATTATATATATTATTATTGATATTAATATATTTTGTGTATAATATATATATAGTATACTATATAATATATACTAAGAAAAGTGAGTGAGTGAGTGAGTGGTGAGTAATTATATATAAGTAGGTGAGTGAGTGAGGAGTGTATATAAAGGGGGGAGGGGTATATATATAAATATTAATATCAGTTATATATATATATTAATATATATATATATATATATAATATTATATATAATATATGTTATTGACTGATATCAACAAAAGCTAATTAAAATTTTTTAGTGTTGAAAAAGGTTTATGAAAAAAAATTATTATTATTTAATATTATATTTCATTTCATGATTGATTATATGAGGTCCAAAATAAATTCTGTAAGAGAAAACGTCAAAATTTTACCTATAGTATATTAGTATATATAATATATTAATAGTATATTAATATCGTATTTCAGCAGATAAAATTAATGTATTTTATAAGTGGCACTGTAAAATCCAAAATTTTATCATTTAAAACCTAATTATGCTACTATCAATCGACGATATATATATTATATACTTATTATTATATCAGAGTTACCGTTACCAGATCCTGTATATTAATTGAATTATTATAGATTTATTCTACATTGTATTAATGCTAGAAGATTATTAAAATGTTATATTTATCACAGTGAATTTACATATGAGTTTTAATTATAATAATAACAGTAATAGATGGAATATAAATTATTATAGAAAAGTTTAGCCTGGTTAACAATCACACTGTTAGGAATTATATGAATATTCGAGTTGAGACCAATTCAATCGTACTCCAATAGTGTGTTTTGAGGTAAATACATTTAATAAAAAGGTAAATATATATTAGCTATGGGACATTTAATAACACTACATTCAATATAGGTGCTAGGTTTATTATTAGAAACCCTGTATACATGTGGCAACTATAATTATCAGTATATTATATTCGACTTAAGTGACATCTACATATACATCACCATATTAGTGACTATTTAAGCAATTATCCGTATTGTATATGCATCTGATGATATTAGAAATTAATGGTAACAGAAATAGTATAAGAAGCATTACAAGCTGCTAAGAAATATAGTAGGGAAGCATCAGTAACGAATTAACATACTTCGATAGGGTTATTATAACATTGAAGTATAATAATATGGTACTTTTGTACTTATACTGGATGGAGGGGCCTCATACCTCGGTACAGGGAAAGAACTTGTTGAATATATATATATGGTAAAGGTAACTACAATGTGTTATTTATAAGATTAATATTAATATAGTTACAATTAATGAGTATGATACTGATTTATAAAATGAGAAGTATAACCTTAGTCATACCCTATATCCATTACTATAAAAAATTTACTTCAAGATACGTAGCTTTTAACCGAGATCAAGATTCCTTGTGAAACATTCAAAGAATGAGGATTAAATATAAATTATATATTAGTAATAATAATTATAACAAGAAATGAGATATCTGGGGAATATGTTACATTTCCACATTCAAGGTATATTAGATCATATACAGTGATTAGTTATGACGGTTTATGTGAGAGGAGTGATAATAAGTATTTATTTTTATTATTTAATACAATGTTTATATATATAGTATACGCATTTGTAAATTTTTATATAATATGATTATTAGAACTTATTTAATGTAATATTAAATTATTTATTTTTATACAATCAATGAGTTATTTAAGGGATGGACTTATTTCATTATCCTTTATATTATATATATATTATTATTATTAATATTATATATATTATATATATATATATATATTATATATTATTATTATTAATATATAATTAATATATATATAATATTATATTTATAATTTTATATAATATAATATAGATAATATATAATATATTATCATACATTATATTTATATATTATATATAATTTAATATAAAATATAATTATATTAATATATATTTATAAATATTAATATATATATATTAATATATATTCTTAATTCAATATATGTATTATTTATATGAGGAGTTATTTATTCCACACATCAAAGAAATGTGGTTGTTATTTGAGGATAGGACTTATAGGAATCGTATAGCATACCATCTGATAATATATAGATAAGAGCAATAAGCCGTAAAAGACAAGCGGCAATCAACCAATGAGTGATGGGGAGGGATCCCTCTGGTGCTAATTTGCGCTACTGAGAGCTACTTATTAATTGAGAGTTATAGCTTTAAGGATAATATAAATAAAAATGTATTTTTATATATATAATTATATATTAATTTTATATAACACAAGATTGAGTTAATATTAAATTATGTAATATAATTATAATTAAAAATTTAAAGCCGAAATATAATGATATATAAAAAAATATAAAAGGATGTCTCATAGTGCAGAAAACGGGTTACTTGAAAGAAAATACAAAAGTGATTATGTATATTAAATCAGCTTATATCATTAAATGGATAGTTCGAACTATTAACGTCACAATACGAAAATATATAGGCCACCCTATTGAGGAAGAGCCATTGCCATCTCCAGGAAACATCTATCTAGCCTTCACACACCTGAATGAGTGCGAAGGAGTTCTCACACAGTGTTCGCTACGTTTTTGTGAATGTATGGTAATTATCGATGAGAGGAAACGTTGTGCTTTAAATAATAATAGAAGTTCGATAGTGTTATGATACAGTGAGCAAAGAACAACGAGAGTCATAGGTTTGAGAGTGATTGAGGTGTGTTTCAAAGCCTCTGTTAGGCATCATTAGGCGGCAGAGTGGGTGCGGATGTTTGCTGTTGCGTCTGGAGGCCAAGATCTTATGGCCGCTAAATGCTTGTTGGGAGGGTGCCTGGGTTGTGACGTGCCCCTGCTAGTGTAATCTGCGTCGGGATAAGTGTGAGAGGAGTTGCATCTGCTCTCTAAAGTGGCTTGGTGGAGAGTTATGATATCGCTGAAGTGTTGTTGTGTGGTGAGTGTGTAGTGTTGTGTCTTAGAGGTAGGAGTACAGGTATGACAAGTATAGTTATGGACAATGAGTTGACTACTTTATTAACGTGATTGTTGAGGTTTGCTATAGGATATAATAATAAGTATATATTGATGAAAAAGCACTAAAATTAGAATAAGAAGATTTGTGTGAGAATTACTGGAGGAGAGGAGGGGATAAATTAATATCTATAAAAGAGTATCGAACTGATAATATAAATAAGGGATATAATAAAAAAATAATAAAATAATAAAATTAATAGATAAATGATGAGAGGAGGAGGACATTATATACGAGGTATGTATAAAGTGGTTACTTAGTTATAGGTAAGTTATATATGAAAAAAACATGAATGTTAGATGCGTGGCTTAATATTCGTGGTCCCGAGTGAGAGCCTAACTATTATGAAGTAGCACGGTCATGCTTAATCAAGGATTACCAGGAGTGTATATACTATGGAATTCGAGGGAAATTTTTGTTTCTTCTGAGATAGTTGATTAGGATTATTTAGGAGTAGTTATCTCCAGATGAGAGCAGCCTTTCTAGAGTTAAGATATAATAAGGAAGCAGAGTCTATGGGATCCATATGGTAATCCGACCTCTGTTTATATGCTAAGTCAAGATTGCAGCCAGAGAGCAGACTGTATTGTAGATCTATGACTGAGGATTTTGTAACTGCTCTTTTAAGAGAGAGAAATTGTTATATTTGAATTAAGGTATAGTTCAGTGTAAGTATAAGTAATGATTCAGTTTTGCTGAATTGTGTGTGCCGAATAGAGATGTCTGTGAATAGACATATTGAAGCCCACTTTATCTTATAATGACAGTCGAGTTAATAGAAGTGCCTTGAATGTGAGGTTGTAAGAATGAGAGTATAGCAAGGTAATGACAAGCATTAACTTATTATACCGCGCGTGTATTAAGTTTGCTAAGTGTTTTTACACTTAGATATATATATATAGATATTTATGTAAGGTTATTCTGGATTTTAAGATCATAGATTTAAAAGGTTTCTATGTGCTAGATGGGATCAAGGGTTTATTAGAATAGTAGAGATATCTTCGGCAATGAGCTTGACATTCTGTTGAATAGTAGACCATCTATTAACTCCTCAGCCATGCTAATACCACTATCGCTCTCACTTCATATATAATATACAGTATAAAGGCATAGTAATAACAAGTAATTAATATATATATATATACCTAATTATACCTTCTTAGGTTTAGGTAACACCTCTATTGATTTATGATTACTAATATATAAAAGAACTTAATTATAAAGGTATGTATGTTAATAAAAATATATATATGTAAGTAGTAAAGCAATAGTAATTTTCATACATGAACTGGTAACAGAATGAACAAAGTTTATAAATACAAGTAAATAATAAACCACTATATATATAATATAATTAAAAGCATAACTAATATATATACCCTATTTGTGTGAAGGTTTATTACTAAAATTAATCACTCTATTGATTTACTGTTATTACTGAGAATTTATAATATTAAGGTCTGTTATAATTAAAATAGTACATATACTATTAGTTTTTAATTTAATATTTATTAATAATTTATTAATTCACATATTTTGTATATAATATAAAACATAAAAATGTTTATTAATAAAAATATAATATATAAATTTTATATATTAATATATATATATATATTTATATAAAGTCAAAATATTAAAATAAAATATTATTTTGCTCACATACACATACAATAAAGGTGTATACATATAAATGTATTTATTTAACAATTTTAAAATAATTTCTTAATTATATTATTAAATTTTATAGTAATGAATATATAAAAAGTATTATAAATAATTAATATTTTTATATAACAATTAAATCATTTTGTAAATTAATTTATTATTTATATAATCGAATTAAATATAATTATATTATGGACACGATTATTTTTGGTAAAATAATGATTGTTCTCTAACTTCATAGAAATGTCACTTCGGATCAGGAAGGAAAACAATTAGGAATAATAATGTTTATTTTTTTTTTATTAAGTCTATTTAGTTTTTAATATGAACACTCTTTTATATAAAGGACACTCACTATACATAACCACCGGGACCAAGTTAAACGACAAAAACAACAACAATACGAAAAAAAACATTATGAAGTTTGAGAATGCTGGTGTTAAAATAAGTTAGACTGTATTAACTATTCCATTTAAATTTCATATACAATAAGAGAGTACATATATTTATATATTATTTACAAATTAATTATATCGAAGATACAATAATTTTATTTTCCATAAAAACACAAATACTCATTTTTACCTATTCCATTTAGAAATATTAAAATGATTTCCGCAAAAAAATAATAAACTAAAAAAAAAATCCAATTTTCCTTTAATTTTATTAAACCCCCGCCTCCTGAATGGGTTGTTCCTTAAAGGGAATACATTTTCTATTGGTTTGCTATATTATATTCAATACCCACAAATAAGAAGTAATAGAACACACCCATCAAAAATCAATTTGAGTCAAGTGTTTGAATTAAGGGAAAAGTTGAACAAGCAAAAAATATTAAATACAAATTTACATCGTAATATGTCCTATAAATATCATTTTTCATGCATACTGAATTTCTAATCTTATCATAAAGAAGGTTATCGCATTAATAAAATTAATGATATTAATGTAATAACATTAATAATATGATAATAATTTTCATTTGTAAATCATATGAAAATACAACA
>JABUQX010075395.1:0-7500 GCA_015478945.1 Trachelipus rathkii
TATATAACTATATATTATATATATATATATATATATGGTCAGGATCCCGAAAATGTTCACAGTATGTAACTAGAGAACGGCAGTCTACAGTAAAACAACTTATATATTTGGAATCAGCCGAAAATTCTAAAGGATGGGATTAACTTTTTTTTTTTTTTTTTTTTTTTTTTTTTTTTTTTTTTGAAGTAAAATTTTTTTTTTAACTAAAGGAATTTACCCTAGGGTAAACCGCAAAGGTGGCAGGGGAGTCGGGGGCTCTCGGCCTCCCGGTGGACGACGGCGGGACTAATCCCCCCCTCGGGGATGGTCTCCGAACCCCCGCTCTTGGTCTTTGGGTGTCGCGGGGTTCCTCCGACGATCCCCTCCGGGGTATGAAACGTCCCCCCCTCTGTCCCGTCGGCCCGAGCCCCTAAAAACATAAAATTTTTCCAAAAAAACAAAATTATTTCACCATTTAGGGGCTCGAGCCGACGGGGACAGAGGGCGAGACGTTTCATACCCGGAGGGCATGTCGGAGGAAACCCCCGCGACACCCCAAAGACCAAAGAGCGGGGTTCCGGAGACCATCCCCGGATGGGGGATTAGTCCCCCGTCGTCCACCGGGAGGCCGAGAGACCCCGACTCCTGCCATCTTTTGCGGTTTACCCTAGGGTATTCCTTGTTAAAAAAAAAAAAATTTTTACTTCAAAAAAAAAAAAAAAAAAAAAAAAAAAAAAAAAAAAAAAAAGTTAAATTCCTATCTTAAATTTTATAAAAATTCCAAAATATAAATTTTTTTTACTGTATGACTGCGCCGTTCTCTACTTACATACTGTGAGCATTAAAAAAATCTGACCGATTATATTATATATATATATTATATATATATATATATATAAATATATATATATATATATATTATATATATATATATATATATATATATTCATATATATATATTATATATATATACTATATATATAGTATATATATATATATATATATATATGGCCAGCGTTTATATTGTCCGTCATTATATCTCAAAAACTATTGATGCTACAGTAAAACGGAATTACAATGGTGGAATGCTGGTCCAATTTTTAGTACGGAAAATGTAAAAAAAAAAAAAAAAAAAAAAAAAAAAGAAAAAAAATTATTAATCAAAAAACTACAAATAGCTACAGCGAAATGAAATACATTTTGGAATCCTGGGAACATTTTACATAGGAAAATTGCGTTTAACGGCACCCCACTAGGCGGGGCTCGAGCCGACGGGGAAACATAGGGGGGACGTTTTCATACCCCGTAGGAGGGCGGAGGGAAACCCCCGCCGACACCAAATACCAAAGAGGCGGCGGGTTCCGGCAGGACCCTCCGCCGGAGGGGGGATATTAGTCCTACCCCGTAGTTCCCCGGAAGGCGAGAGACCCGACTCCTGCCGATCAGTGCGGTATTACCCTTGGGTATCTTTAGTTAAAAAAAAAAGCAAAAATTTGATAGAAAGTCTATTTATTTAATCGAGTAACGTATAAAGAGAAAACCATAAAAGGTCCTCTAAATAGGCCTTTAATCATATTACTATAATTATTAACAATAATTTTTTATTTTTTTTAAATTTTTACATTTTCTTATGTGAAAATTTACCAGGATTCCAAAAAATTGTATTCCAATTTGCGCTGTAGCTATTTGTAGTTTTTGAGGATATTTTTTTTTTTTTTTTTTTTTTTTTTTTTTTTTTTTTTTTACATTTTCCGACCTAAAATTGACCAGCATTTCACCAATGTATTCCGTTTTACTGCTAGCATTAATAGTTTTCGAGATATATATGACGGATATACTAAATGCTGAATATTATAATATATATAGTATATTAGTAGTATATATATATATATATATATTATATATAGTATTATAATATATATATACTATATATATATTATATATATTATATATATATATATATATATATATATATATATATATATATATAAGATATAATATATTATATATATATAATATATATAATATAATATATATATATATATTATAATATATATATATATATATATATACAAAACACTTATGTGGACACAAATAATAAAATATGTACGTTGAAATAAACTAAAAAATTAAATAATATGAATTTAAGAAATTTAATCAATTTGAAGCTGAAAAAATATAAAAAAGATAAGTTCTTTTTATAGCAAATCAAATTTCTAATTTTTCTTTACCTAAAATAAAAAATTATTACCAACCTTTCCAATACTAAAATTATTTGAGAACCACAGTTTACTTAAGGTCCATAATTATTATTATTATTATTATTATTATTATTATTATTATTATTATTATTATATTATATTATTATATTATTATTATTATTAATTATTATTAAGCAATGTCTTAATTAGTAATTATTTTATTTTTCACAATGCTAGCCTCGCACGAGATCCCTTAGCTTCATAATTAGTAATATATTCAATTCTTCGTGCAAATTGCAGTTCAGTTGAATTATTATTATATATTATATTATTATTAATTTATTTTTTATTATATTATTATTTATTATTATTATTAGATTATTATTATTATTATTTAAAATTACTAATTTTTCAACCTTCATGCTGCGTAACAATTTTTTGAGAGCGTTGTGCGGCCCTATAAGATAAAACGTCAGAGCGGAGCATAGCTATAACGGAAGTAGGTTTGTCAAAGTTTTGCCATTTTAAATTTGTCATCGTTAAGGAGTATGGATTACGCATTGATTTTTTACTATCGTAAGTACCTGTATTATTAGTATTTATTATTTATCTGTATTATTAGTATTTTTGTTTTGCTTTTGTAATAGTACCCCTGTCTATATATATATATATATATATATATATATATATAGTAATAAGATTATATATATATATTATATATATTTATAATATATATATATATATATATATATAATATATATATATATATATATATATATATATATATATACTATATATGCTCATTGCATGTTAATAGTTTACCTTGACAGTCTGTAATTTCGTTCCTATAGAAAATTATAGACTGGAAAAGTGTTTTAATTTACTAAAAACCATAACATATGAATAAGAAAATGTGCATTATTTAAGACTGCCTTTCCAATATGTGAATTTTATAGTAAACAACCACAACCATATTTGAACTGGCGAAAGAACCCGCATTGAAACATGGGGACATTATAGGATTTAAGACATAACTATTTATTAAAAGATATCGATGTTTTTGAATGTTGGGGAAAACTTTTTAGGTAATTTAACACATATATTTTTATTAGGTTATGTTTGAATATATTTGTGGTGAACAATGATGTTATTTGGTGGTGTTATTTTCTGGAATGGGTTAAATCGAGGTTTATTTGTTAGGTTAAAAGATAGTTAGAAAGTATATTTTCAAATTTACTGACAAAACTTGGGCTTATGTCGATTATCCACCTAAAGTTAAGCTCGAGCAATTTTTTTTTTTTTTTTTAATCTACGTAATTGAATAATATTTGAAAGCTCTTCTTAGGGCCACATGCGTTTTGTTTTCTGAACAATGCAGAGTGAAATAAATAAATATAAAAATAAATTACATATATACGTTAAGTAAAGGTTTTTAGTTTAGTTAGTTTACATAGATCTAAACTATATCTAAGTTAAGTAAAAGTGAGTTTGTTAGTTTTCATAGATTGAACTTTGGGTTTTTTTTTGTTTTGTTTTTTTTTTTGAGTTGAGGTGTGAAGCTGCTTTAATAATAGTTTCAATTTGACTTTAGGCATTTTCACTTCAATTTAATGAAATATGTTCCAATTCATAAATCGATATGTATATGAAGGTGGAGGCGGATAATCGACCTTGATCCAAAACTTGAAATAAATTAGATTCTATTCGTTCACAATCTTCACTAATATTTAAATAAGCACCATTTCATTTTCGTAAGTCCATTATTTACAATACCTTGATTTGCCTAACAGAACGGATTTTTCAAAAAAATTTCCAAATAAAATTTTTCAGTCTGCTTATTCGCACCTAAAGTAAAAAAAATGCGAATTTTTTTTCTTTAATAAATTTTATAAAATAGAAAAATATTTAGATAGAAGTGTACGACTAGAAAACAACTTAAACTTACACAGAAAATAAACAATGTTGCTAAACCAAATTAAAATGACTATGTTCGTAAACTAAGAGTATATATATATATATATATATATATATATATATATATATATATACATATATATGTAGTCTATATATATATAATATATATATATATATTATATATATATATATATAATATATATATATATATATATATATTATATATATATAATATATAAAGGTCCGTAGACATGGGGTCAAACCCCCGAAATTATTTAAGCTATCAAAATTTTCGATTGCTCAAGTTTCATAATAATAATAATAATAATAAATAATAATTAATAATAGATAATTATTGATTATAATCAAAGGAAATTAAGAGCATTTATTAACGTAAATGAATGAGATTTGTTTGTGGTCCATAACGATTTCTAAAGTCAAGTGGCTGTTCTCCATATATGTATAAATGATGGTTCATGTCCATTATCTGTGACTAATGTAGCCGAAGTCAACTTTTTTTCATAATTTACGTTATCGGACAAAATGTACAGCGCCCGTAGTGAAAAAAAGTTTGAACTTTTTTCTCTACATTTATGACTTTATTACAACATTTTTAGTTGTGAATTTGTTTATTGAAACAATGGAAAGTGAAATAAATTATACACTAATATAAGTTTGTTTAGGTTAAATAAGGTTTAGTTAAGTTACTTTAGGTTACATAGATTTAAACTTTAGTTTTTTGATATTTTTAAAGGTGTTAAGCTCTTTTATTACAATAGTTTTATTTTGACTTTTATCACAGTTTTTTTTTACTTTTATCAAGTAAAAATGTTCTGATCCATGCAATCGATATGGATAAAACTCGCTCACAGATAAGACATGATCCTTAATGATTTAGACCAGGGACTTAAATGTAAGGTTTCCAAGTTTGCAGATGATACCAAATTGCTACCTCAGTATGAAAGAATGATGGATGTATAAAGATTTAAAATGATCTTGATAAACTTCTTTGGTGGGCAGATATGTGGCAAATGAATTTTAATAGTAAAAAGTTAGGTTCTTTAACTACGATGTGGATGGGGATTGACTCGAGTCTTTGGACAAAGAAAAAGATTTAGATGTCATTAAAAGCAGTAATCTGAAAGTTTGGCTAATTATTGTATGGAAACAAACAAAAAAATCTAATAAGATTCTAGGTGTAATAAATCGCATAGTCGCTTACAAGAATAAGGAAGTTATAACTAATCTGTATGATAACTGTTAGGCCAGTATTAGAATATCGTTTACAAGTTTGGGCCCCTTATTTAGGAAATGACATAGATATGCTGAAGAGAGTACATCGTGGAGCAACAAGGATAATTTCTGGGTTTTAGGGTAGGGGCTATGAGGAGAGGCTGAAGGAGTTAGGAATATTTTCTGTAGAAAAGCGATTTCTTAGAGAGGACATGATACAAGTCTACAAAATATTTACATATAATAATACTGAGATTAATAAATTCTTTATAGTGTACCACGGACGGAGACCAGAGGACACAATAAGAAAATTATGAAGACATGTTTGTAATCTTGATGTAAGGAAACATTCATTCAGTATTAGGGTTCTTAATTTTTGGAATGGTTTGCCACAGGAGGTTTTTGAGTGTGACTCACTTGGAACATTTAAGAAAGGATTTGATAGGTATATGCATGGTTTGTGCTCCATATAGTATATTTTAACTAAGACAAATTGGCGGGTTTTTAGTTAGTTATTAAGGTAAAACTGCATGTTTGTAACCAGTAACCATCGGTATCACAAACTTATTAAAGCTTGTAGTGTGGTTAGCATGTACCATAGCTATAGTTTTTGCTTTTGGTTGTAGTTGGCTTATACGTTTATATTTGCCTTTTTTAGGATATTGACAAACTTTAGGGTGCTGTGTAGGTTGTGCAGGTTGCATGTGTTTGATAAATATTAAGTTGACTGGGACAGACTCGATAGGCCCATGTGACAATCTTGCTGTCTCTATTTCCTAATCTCTAGCGGACGCTGAAATGGTGACTTTTAATGGTCAACGATATGAAGGTGCAGAATCAATGAAGAAATGTTTAAGAGGTGTTTAAGATGTTGAAAATATCCCGCGTCGTTATATGCTCATTGCTGTTCACATCCATGTGAAGTACAACACACAAACAGCGAATGTAACAAGGTACTAATTTAGATTGCCATGTCAGACTACTATTTTAATAGAAAAAAATTGGAAAGATTTTCCCATAAACAAAATGGACAACACTCACACGAATGGGCGAAACAAGGTCGGGGGGAAAGTTTCGATGGATTGCTACGATCTAGAGAAATTTTTAAAGCATTTGATGAAGCTTTAGAGCAGTTTGAATGGATCAAGATATTAAACCTTCAAAAAACTTTTATCCTTTGAAGTCTGCAATCTAAAGCAAAATATTTGTTTATTTATGATTTCAACTTTATTAACATACTCCTCCATTATGTACTACATTTGCAGACTCCATAATTAGTGACCAACTGCTCTTAATCATATTGAAAACGTGATGATTGTTTTGAAACTTTCAAGCAAACATCAAATGAAACATTTTCAAACATTTTGGAAGTTGCAACATAACTTCTGCTTTCTGTTAATGAAGAAATGAAAATGCCTCATGTGAGAATCAATGTAAAATGAAAATATATAGGGCTATTACAATTTTCTTCTTGATCATTTTTAAACTAGTTACTAATCTTTGCAAAGTCACTCATTTCATCGATATCTATAAAAAATGTTATGAATTTTGCAAATAAATTTGAACTGTAGTCACATTTGGATTTTTAAAAAAATATTTCCTAACTCTGAAAAAGCTCAAATCATACTTTTTCGATTTACGGGAAAAGAGAGCCTAACAACTGGCTTTAATGGGTGTTCATAGCTTCACAATATAAATGGAGGAAGTTAATCATTTATTGTTCAGAGATGAAGTTGAATTTTTTATATAAATAAAGCTATCTTTTTTTATATTTTGAAATTGCTATCAATGTTAGATTATTTTTTCCTTTTATTGAAGCAATATATATATATATATATATATATATATATATATATAAATATTTGATATATATACTGTAAATCTTTGTAAGATATAATTATATATATATATAATATATATAATATAAAGGCGTTTTCCGATTTTTGCACTTTGCTAACAAATTTAGGAAAATGGCTTAAAAAAAAGTCGTTCGTTTATGTCAATTTTAGCACAGATTAGTTAAATGCTAACGAAACGTTAGTAATTTCCTAAATTCTGTTAGGTTGCTCTTTCCCGTGCTTACCGAATTTTAGGAAAATGCTAACGAAAAAATGTAAACAAATATTGCGGCGTAGTAGTCGTTGATTTGATGAATGTTTCATTCATGAAATTT
>JABUQX010075395.1:12500-27149 GCA_015478945.1 Trachelipus rathkii
AGGGATTCGTTATGGCAAGGGACAGGGTGGGTTTACTTTCCATTTTTAATTTTAGTTTTTATTTTTGTAACTTTTTTTAAATTATTTTTGTTTTTCCCTCTTCTTTTGAAAAGGGCCCAGCTACAGTGAGTGGTGATATCATGTAAAAATAAAAAAAAAAAGGAAATGGTCGACATTTGCAAAAAAAAAAAAAAAAAAAAAAATTAGTTTCTGTAACGAATCCAACAAAACTTAACCAAAATTAATCTAACCTAACCTAATTTAACCTATCCTAATGCCTGCGGCGGGCTGTACGTGAAATATTTTTGATTCGACCATTTGGCGTTTAAAAGTGGGGAAAATTAGATAAAAGAAGTGTGGTCCAGACTTTACTAGTGGAGTGCATTTAAAATTAAGCATATCGGTTAAGTCTGGGGTCAGAGAGTTTGATAGAGAAAGGATGAGACTGTGTAGAAATGTGTGCCACACGAACCCTTCTCAATGGAGGAGGTATGCGACTGAACTGAAGTAATGAGAAGAGCAGTGTCCATTGCAATAGCGATAGTGACGCAACAATCCGACTGGTAGAAATGGACTAGGGAGAGAGAGAGTTAATAAGGCGAAGAGCCCTAAACTCTTCTTTTTAAGAAGAGCTGTGTGAGGCGTACTCTATACAGGGGCGAACAACAACTCTGTTGTTAGTTAAGAATCTCTCTCTCTCTCTCTCTCTCTCTCTCTCTCTCTCTCTCTCCTCTCTCTCTCTCTCTCTCTCTCTCTCATTCTCTCTCTTCTCTTCTCTCTTCTCTCTTCTCTCTTTCTCTTTTTCTCTCTTTCTCTCTTTCTCTCTTTCTTTCTTTCTCTCTCTCTCTCTCTCTCTCTCTCTCTCTCTCTCTCTCTCTCTCTCTCTCTCCTCTCTCTCTCTCTCTCTCTCTCTCTCTCTCTCTCTCTCTCTCTGAAAAAACATGGCCGGATTGAAGAAATTCCGAAGACTGTTCAGACCACCAAACCCCCTTTGAAGCTTATGTAGAAAGAGTAGTGATGTGATTCTTAAATTAAGGTTACTAGATAAAGAAACTCCAACAAATTTTGAGGGTTTTGTTTTTTCGAAGATGTTATAGTTGAGTGGAAAGATAGAGGAACTAAGTTTTTGAGGCATTGAAAATAACATTTGTTCAATGCTCAAATTAGAAATTTGAAAAAGATCAGAGGTTAATTCCTTAAAAAAAAACCGCCCTATTTACTTGTGCTAATTGTTTGAAGGAACGTCTATCAAAATAAAGGGGTCGAATAGTCGACAAAAGAGTAGATTGATGATGTAGTAATTGAGGGAGAAGGTCATTAATTAAAAGTAGAAATATTTGAGGATAAAGCAAAACCCTGAAGAACACTACCATTTATAAATTTCATGGATGAACGGCGGCCGTCAACAACAGCTGTTATAGAACGACGGAAAGGAAATCAAAAGTTTAAATACCGAAAGCAGGAAGTCTAGAAATCAATTATATGCCAGACTTTATCGAAAACCTATCGAAGTTTTTTTTATGTTCAGCGAGTAAGATTTACCGAAATGAGTGGAAGAGGACCACCAATCAGAAGGAAAGGAAAGATCAGTGGAGCGCTTCTTACGAAAGCCATTTTGATATATATATATATATATATTATATATATAATATATATATATATATAATATATATATATATTATATATATATATATATATTATATATTATATATATATTATACTATATATATATTATAATATAATATATATATATATATATATATATGATATATTATTATATTATATAATATCCTGATATATTCATTTACGCAAAAATAAAATCAGCTTAAAATCAAATTTCTTATGTTAATGAAATTAATTCATATATATATATATATATATATAATATATATATATATATATTATATAATATATATATATATATACTAATATATATATATATATATATATATAATATATATTATATATATATTATATAATATATATATATTTCTCCTCAAGTAGGGTTCATCCCTTGGCCCAGGTGGGCCACAACAATACCCCCTCACAAAACCCAGCCATTCACTCCTATTATGCACCTTTCTTCTTGCTTATGCCAAACTCGCATTTCTCTCCGGTGAAACTAAAGAAGTTACCCGCATGATATCTCGAAAACTAAGATAGGTACAAGAAAACTGATAACATATATGGAATCAGCGTATGAAATTTGTATGGAAAATGAAAAAAAAATCTTTTGATTTTATTTATTTTTATTTTTTATATATCCAAAACTACGATATGTACAAGAAAACTAATAACATATTTAGAATCAGCGTATGAAATATGTATGAAAAGAGATTTTTTTTTTTTTAACTAAAAGAATACCCCAGGGTAAACCGCAAAGAGTCGGGGTCTCTCGGCCTCCTGGGGGACGACGGGGTAGGACTATTTCCCCCCCTCCGGGGAGGGTCTCCGAAATTACCGCTCTTTGGTATTTGGGTGTCGCGGGGGTTCCTCCGCCCCTCCCCTACGGGGTATGGAAAACGTCCCCCCCTCTGTCCCACCGTCGGCTCGAGCCCCCTAAAAAAATTTATACGCTGATTCCATATATGTTATTAGTTTTCTTCTACCTATCGTAGTTTTGGAGATAAAAATTTTTTTTTTAAAAAAAAGTAATTTTTTTTTTCATTTTCCATACAAATTTCCTTCGCTGATTCCATATATGTTATCAGTTTTCTTGTACCTATCTTAGTTTTCGAGATATCATGCGGGTAACTTCTTTAGTTTGGCCTTTCTCTCCTCCAGGCATTCCTTTACTAACTCAATCCACGTTTTCTTCGGTCTCCCAGCCGGTTCGATTCCTAGCATACTTTACTCCGTATTTGTACTATGACATCCGCTTAATCAACCGACTATCATCCATCCTTTCCACATGACCAAACCATCTCAGCATACTTTCGTTTATTCTCTCATTTATACCTTTCTTCATACCACACAATTCTCTCATACGTTATTCCTCATTTTATCAGTTCTTAACGCCCCCAAGATTGTCCATCTGACACATTTATTTTAGATCTATACCTCTTATTCCAGACTATAGCCTGTCTCACTACTATACATTAACTCAGGTAACGACATACCCTCATGTAAGAAGACCCTAGCGCACTCAAGACTAGTCTCTTCACATCCACCAAGGATTTAATTGCACCACTTCCTTTCTGCCGTTCACAACTTTCCTTTTACACTCTGTATCATCCGTTCCCTTTTCATCCAACATATATCCTAAATATTTAAATTCCACAAGTGTTTCAGCTGCTCACCATCTAACATAACTTCGCACCGAGGACTGTCCTCACTCAACATAACTTTATTCTTATCTACGTTTACTTTCAAACCCCATCTTTTACATACCCTGCCAAATCTCTCTACCAATCCTCTCAAACTCTCTTCAGATTCGCTACACAAAACCAAATCATCCGCATATAATAGGTAGGGCACCCTCCACTCTCTTCCATTCTATCATTGTAACACCATCCTCTACCATCCCCACCTCTTATATTTTCATAACCCCATCCATATACAAATTGAATAACCAAGGAGACATAACACACTCCTGCCTCACTCCGCTGTTAATAAACCAATCACTTTCGGTTCCATTTATTCTTTTGGGGATGAGGCCATTAGTAAGGAGGAGGTTGAAAAATAGTAAATCTGCAAGTATAGAAGAAATTACTATTTCAATGATCAAGAACGGAAGCAAGATGGTGATTGAGTTGATTTTGGAAGTTGTGCAGCAAAGAGTTTATGGAGGGTATAGTTCCGAGGGATTGGAGAGCTGTAATAGTACCCTTATATAAGGGTAAGGGGGTTAAAGGTAACTGTAGGAGTTATAGGGGAGTTAGTGTATCGAGTGTTGCAGGAAACATATATGCTAGTATTTTGTTAGAAAGAGCGAGTCGAGGGACTGAATGGTGAAGAAGAACGGTGCGTTTTGAAGTGGTAGAGGATGTGTGGATAAAACTTTTACATTGAAACAAATGATGAGAAAATGAGAGAGAAGAAAAAAAGTAAATTATATTTAGGTTTTATGGATTTGCAACAGGCGTATGATAATTTCAACAGGGAAGCTCTATGGCAGGTGTTGGTGATATCTGGTGTTGGTGGTAGGCTTTTGAATGGAATCAAAAATATGTATGACGAAAGTGAAGCGTTTGTAAGAATAAATGGAGTTGAAAGTGATTGGTATGTGATATGTCTCCTTAGTTATTCAATTTGTTTATGGGTGGGATGATGAAAAAATTAGAGGTGGGGGTGGCAGGGGAAGGTGTTAGAATGATGGAAAATGGAAGAGAGTGGAGGGTGCCCTACCTGTTGTATGTGGATGATTTGGTTTTGCGTAGCGAATCTGAAGAGAGTTTGAGAGGATTGGTAGGGGGATTTGGCAGGGTGTGTTAAAGGAGGGGTTTTGAAAGTAAATGTGGATAAGAGTATGGTTGTGGGTGCGGACAGTCCTTGGCGTGAAGTTATGTTGGATGATGAGCAACGGGAACAAGTGTCTGAGTTTAAATATTTAGGATATATGTTGGATGAAAAGGGAACGGATGATGATGGTAAGAATGTCATTCTGTTTACTAAAATTATGCTTATATGTAGACCTTATATTCTCTTCTTGGGCATGAATTTCCTAACATAATTGTACATTTGTTACATGTTCTTTGTACTTAGAAATCTGAAGGTTTTGCAGGGAGTTTCTCCTTAGCGCATTTCTATATCATCCATTTTTTGTGTATTTATATCCTTAGTTCATCTCAATTTTATCTACTTTATGTGCATTTCGATATTTCGTTAATCATATTAAGAATATTTTCGTTGATATCCATCATATAGTTTATTTTTTCATTATTTGGAATAACCACAATTTGTGGATCATGCCTTTTATCCCTGTCCATATCCATATCGCTATCGATTGCATGAATCCGAACACATTTGACAAAATGAAAATAAAACTATTGAGTCAAAATAAACCTGTATTGTAATAAAAGAGCTTCATACCTTTAAAAATATTAATAAAAGTTTAAATATATGCTACCTAACGTAACTTAAAATAACCTTACTAATGTAACATAACCTTAACCTAACCAAACTTATATTATTATATAATTTATTTCACTTTCCATCGTTTCAATAAACAACAAAAAAAAGTTATAAAAATATATAAGAAAATGGTCTAAACTCTTTTGGTCGATAACGTAACTATGAAAAATTTTTGACTTTACTTCATGGGACAGGGATGATGGACATGAGCCCCTTTTGTTTAGTGTTCCATAATACTTAACAGTGATACTTGGCTTTGTTTGTTTTCTCTACTACAACTTTGAAATATTTTTTTAGGTACCTATCTACCTTTATTGTCTGTAATTTTTAGTTTTGTAGTTTTTTTACTTTGTCCTAAAATTCATAAAGATGTACTATCTAAAAATTTAGTTTTAGATCCTCATATTCGCTTTTAAAATGAAAACTAATTTAGTTTGTATCTCATAAACCAGCACTTATTGAAAAGTCTCCTCTTCGCCATCTTACATCTGAGAAACGACGATTTCATTTTTCATTTGCTTGTTACGCTAAAAACTGTTAAGACTCCGACTGAATATTTCTAAATATACCCAATCCATCTTTCTCTGCCTAAGAAAGTTTTCTAGCTAAATTCAGTGTGTTAATATAAGCATTACACAATGTAACACAAAAAATGTTTCTTCTGATTTTTCTTTTGTTTTTTATTCCTTTTTTTATGTAGATTCCAAATATGTTTTTTGTTTTTCTCTGGCATCGACTGTTTTTGTGTTACGACGGCAGGAAGTATTTATTAGGATCCCATTTTGTAGGTGGTTACCGTTACAAAAAATTTTTTGGGGGGGTTTCTTCTGATTTTTTTATTGTTTTTTATTTCGTTTCTTATGCAGATTTCAAATATGTTTTTAGTTTTTCTCTAGCATCGACCGTTTTTGTGTTACGACGGCAGGAAGTATTTATTGGCATCTCATTTTGTATGGTGGTGGTTACCGTTACAAAAAAAAAAAAAAAAAAAAATTGTTTCTTCTGATTTTTTTATTGTTTTTTATTCAGTTTTTTATGCAGATTCCAAAAATGTTTTTAGTTTTTCTCTAGTATTTACCATTTTTGTGTTACGACGGCAGGAATTATTTATTGGCATCTCATTTTGTATGATGGTTACCGTTACAAAAAAAAAAATTTTTTTTGTTTCTTCTGATTTTTTTATTGTTTTTATTCAGTTTTTTATGCAGATTCCAAATATGTTTTTAGTTTTTCTCTAGCATCGACCGTTTTTGTGTTACGATGGCAGGAAGTATTTAACCACAATACAAAATGAGAAGATGCCAATAAATACTTCCTGCCGTCGTAACACAAAAACGGTCGATGCTAGAGAAAAACTAAAAACATATTTGGAATCTGCATAAAAAACTGAATAAAAAACAATAAAAAAATCGGAAGAAAAAATTTTTTTTTTTTTGTAACGGTAACCACCATACAAAATGAGATGCCAATAATTACTTCCTACCGTCGTAACACAAAAACGGTCGATGCTAGAGAAAAACTAAAAATATATTTTGAATCTGCATAAAAAACTGAATAAAAAACAATAAATAAATCAAGAGAAACAAAAAAAAATTTTTTTTGTAACATTGTGTTATCATTAACAGTACACCATGTAGCTAAATGTTTTATGCTGCACATGACCACAATAAGGGATTTACCAAATATTGTCTTATTCATATATTTCGCTATTTGGGAATACGTTTGGCCAAGTCGATGACAAACCAATTACTTGAAGATGTAACAAATTTATATAAATCATCAAATCGGTAGGCCAAAAGACTAAAGTGTACCTTATTTTCTAATTCCTTTGACCCCTTATCACACTGACGTCACTTCGCCCTTTTCTGTAGGTACAACATTAGCAATTGCCCAAGGGAGTTAGTTGATCGTTCGTATTCCATCACCGTTGCGGTGCCCTTGTAATTCCGAAGTTTATCATGAATTTTGTGTAGAGATTGAAAACTAGCCTTAGTCGATGTGTTACCTCCTTTACAGTTACTTCTGTACTGTGGAATTCATTGTTACCATGATTTTACTGTTGTATTAATTTGTTTAAATTTGCGTCTGCACCTGCCTGAGAGATTTGTTTTATGCTTGGATTGGGCATCTGGAAATTTTGTGGTGGTAATATAAGTAAAAGTTTTGCCCTCAGCATGACGTATGCTGTGTTGATATAAATTTCAAGATTAATTCACGCTAAACATAAACTTATCAGTTTCAAGATTAAATTCACGCCAAGCATAAGTTTCTTTTAAAGTCGGTATGCAGTTATAAGCTTAATCGATGGTGTACATACTCGGTGAGATTTGTATATACTTTCCTGAGTTAATTTAAAATTACATTGAATAATTTAAGATCAACACCAATTACTATTCTAGAAACGGAAAATCCAAACGTGTTAAATTATTTGAACAATCACTCTGAGCTTTTTAAAAATTGTTATGATGAAACAAGGAGAAAAGAAAATAAGAATGGGAAATATTCTCTAAACGTATTGTAAGAATGAATCTGACAACTCTTGAAACATGATTAGAAAGGAAAGATGAACTACTCCAATAGTCAAAAGATGCATTACATAGACAGCATAAAAATTGGCTAAATTTTTAGTAAATCTTTGTATTCGTATTCTTTATATATCAAAGAGTCACCATTATTTCCACTACATTAAATAATTTTTTTAGATACATAATTGTGAGTATGAGTACGATTCCTTAAAATTTGAAGTTTCGGCCAAATCAGCTTCATAGTAAAGTTAACTTTCACTACGAATGAAAGGAAACTTCTAAAAAAAAATTAGGTGTACTTAATAAATCTATTATATATCAATCTATCAATTATCTACCAAGTACACGATGAAAAATAATTGAACTATTTAAATACATACGATATTCACATTCACTAAAAATTAGATATTCGATTCATATGTAAACTCGACAATTAGCTAAACCTTTACCGAACTAACATTGGTAGATTACTGCACCAGTGAGTAAATTCACTGATTTTTGCCGATTAAACTATAATAATTATTATTAATTATTATTATTAATTATTATTATTATTATTATTATTATTATTATTATTATTATTATTATTATTATTATTATTAAGATAAATGGCATTTCCAGATCTTTTTCTTACTACTTAAACCTAAATATCGTTGTAGCTTTTTTATTTTAGGGTTTTCGCATGCATTACAAGCTCGTTTTTCGAGCAATTTTAGTTTATTTTGCATAAACTGTCCTAGTATGTTGAAATATAACGTAAGAATATCAAGACTTTGCCAAAATGTTCCTAACTGAGGTTTGAAGGTATCTGCTATCTCGTAGTTTAGGATTTTCTTTACACTTCTTTTAAAAGATAGTTGAAGCTTAAGTTGAACTCAGTTTTCATTTCTTTAAATTGGTTTAAGTTAAGGTAAAATTGTAAATGGAAAGAGAGAAATAAAGGGAACAAAACGGGAAATGTCTGAAATATATAAATGACTTAATAAATATATTATATATAATTATATATATATTATATATATATATATATATATATATATATATATATCTACGTCTACCATCTCCCAGATAGGGTTTTTGCCCTGTCAGTTAGAACCAGCATCTTCGCTCTTTCTGGTCATCGAAACACTTTGAATCTCAAGCACTCTAGAAAAATATTCTCGGCGCAATGGGTTTTCCGATGCTAGTCCTTGAGTATATACTCTAAAGTAGGGTTTCTTCACCCTTTCAGTGGACCTAGAATCTTCTTCCATTTCCCCTCGAATCTCTTTCCCAGAGCTCTCTAGATGAAGATCGTGTTTCTAAAGCGCATAAGCCTCCGATGCTGGTCCCGGAGCAGTTCAAGCAAGTAAGTGAAGAAATTCATGTGCGAAAGAAAAATCTCATCATATATATATATATATATATATATAATAATATAATATATATATATATATATATATATATATTTATTATATATATATATTTATTTATATATATATATATTATATATTAGTATATATATATAATATATACTATTATATATATATATATATAATAGGAAATTAATTTTCAGATATCTTGTTTCAAACCTCCTCCTGCGTAGATGCTATGATTGATGAAAGTTGCCCACGTCTGTCTCAAAGTTTTAGAAGTCCATCATTGGCCGGTAATAGTAATGAAAAGTCACATTGCAATTTAAAATCTGCTGGTTCTGTCAAAACTAAAACATCACTTCATAGTTTTAAATCAGGATCTACTAGGGACTTTTCAAAATGGCTTAAGCTAAATGCGAATAGCAAGTTTATGAGGAAAACTTTACACATGTCGAAAAAAGCTTCCTATCTAAGCCGTCCTAATAATACGGTAAATCAACTAACTAAAAACTTTAATGGAGGATTTAATTTTAAAACTGATGGTTACGCAGCTCATTGCTATGTTTGTGATAATAGAGTGAAACTTGCTAATTTACAGTGTCATTTATATTTCGGTGACGTGAAATGTTTGGACTGTGATAAAACTATATCCTCTTGTTTAAAATTTAGTAACATAAGCATTTCAGGATCTAAAGGCAATGGAAACTGTGCTCATATAAAGTTAGATTGGGTTTTTCCTCCCGTGGATAGTTTGAAAAGACTATGGAACAAAAAAGATGAAGCATTTGATAGATCTCTCAATTCATACCTTAAAAGTTTACAGGAATTAAGAAATACTCAACCCTTTAAGAAAGCTATTACTTATTGCAATGTCTATTTGAAGCAAAAGTTATATTCCAGGTCGAAAGAAGAATTCTGGAGTATTGATAATCCATTGTCTATTAATTCTGGCAAGACACGTATTACTAACACCACCGCCACTTCTAATGCATCCCCTATTCAAACAATTACAGCCAAAAGAAATTTGAATCCTAAAGTCAATTTTGGAGAACATAGAAGATATTCCAAACTCTTACCAGTCTTGCCTGAAAATGGGTTTTATTTAATTAAAAAACAAATAATTGAAGAATGCCCAAATTGTGACAAACATTTAGATCCACGAAATTTGAAATTTAATACGAGCAACTGGCTAATTTCTATTAAGTGTAAATATTGTTATTTGATAGTATTCTTCATTCTAGATCCTCCAGATGGAAGCAAATCAAAATTAACAATAGTAAATAGTAGGTAATGAATAGTATTGCAAGAAGTATACCTACAAAATATTTATTTAGGAGTATAACTTTTTTTTTATTTGAAAATTGTTTAATATTGATAATATTTTATAAATTTTATTTATTTATACTTTTTGAAGGGAGACATGTTATTTATTAAGCCATAGGATCTTATAATTGTATATTTGACTTGATAAGCTGTAAACAAAGATAGTGGAAACGGCACGTTGTTAGTAGCTATTTTTTTCACAGTGAATAAGCTTAGTATTTAAACGTTGGAAGTTATTTTTCCAGAACTTTTAAAACAGTGAGAAACTATATATTGAAAGCTCATTTCTTTCCACTCTATATCAGAACACAGGGTCTCCACTATTCCTTTCCCTGTTTGTCACCCTCCTTGATTTCGATTGTATATATGATGATGAATACATCTAAAAAGTTTTTTTAAAATTGCAAATAATTATATATTAAAATGTATCATATGTATGATGAAATTTTAATAGCTATTTCACTATCTTCTTTCAAAATTGGTGGTTTTGTTTTTAGAGCTCAATATTAGCTACTCTGGTGCTTACCTTTGTATATAAATTTTGTGAAGTTAAAATGTGGCAACATTAAAAATGCTGAAATTTGTAATTTTCTACTTTTATAAAAACTGTCTTTTATTATCCTTTTGATATTTTATATAGGTAATACGGTATTCTTGAAAATATGCTTTAGAAATTGTGAATATATAGCAGACTTTAAAACATGGCTTCATAACTGCAAGGTTTTGGATGGAACCAGAGGAGGAAAAAGAATCCCGTTGTAATGTGGTTGAGTCCTGGTCAAGTAATTCTAAAATGCGGAGCCGAAAGTACTGTAGATTTTCCGAATCCACAAACCTGTTTTGAAACCATTTTTTTTTCAATATATCGATTAAAATGATGACTGGTATCAGTTATTTGCTTTCACTCTTGTGCAGAAAATCTTTCATATAATAATTCTAACTTTTACTCTTCTTGGATTTTGAAATTTTGTGTATGCTAAACCTAGTATTTTTCGTATTTATTAAATGGGAAGGTAATACGAATTTAATTCTTTTAATTATTTTAATTTCAGTTAATACTGGTAAATAACCTGGAACATAGCATAGTGAGAAGAACAAATACTTGGGGATTTCGTGCGTCCCTCCAACACTAGTTTGTGCATTTGTCACATACGAAATCTTTTAATCTTTTTTTATCCCCTCGTTTTTCATACTGGCTGTATCTTTCAATCCACCTCCACCTCCTTCATCACAGTTTCTATCTCTCTTTTTTTTTCTTTTTGAATTCTCAACCATCATTCCCTTTAAGTACTTTCTACGTACTTTCCCTCTTGAGGCCACATCCACTGCCTACTCTACGGAGTGGAGTCCGGAAAGTTCTGCGAGTCTTGGTTTGTGACATGTGGGGAGAAGAATTACTCTTCCTTATGGAATATGCTCTTTACCGGTTCATCTTGTTAATTATAAAATTAGAATATTAAGAATATTGGAAAGAAAGTTGAGAGTGATTGTGGAGCCGAGACTGGGAGAGGAAGAGGAACGACAGATCTCCTGTTTCACTAAGGATGGTTTATGGGAAGATTTAGATACGCAAGAGTTCTTTATGTTGCGTTTATTTGATCGCAAAAGGCTTTTTGATTCTGTACCGAGGGGGAGACTATGGAGAGTCATGGAAGAAAATTATGGAGTGATTTGAAGATTGAAGAAAGCAATAATGAGTATGTACAAAAATGTAGTTGTAACATCACAAAACGGAGAGTGAAATGATATATGGTTCGAAGTAAACAAGGGAGTGTATTAATACCCTAATATTGTTCATATATAACTTTAGAATGTATATATAAGTGAGGAGAGAACTGAGAAGTCTTTGGATGGGGATATAATGGCGTATGCGAGATCTAGCATGTTGGAGTGAAGGATGAGATAGATTCGGGAGGTGTGAGGCAGTTGCGTGAAGAGTTTTGGACGGAGCCAGGGATGAAGATGAATGTACAAAACGGAGATATTAATGGTAACGGGAGGAGTTAATCGGTGGATTCCTGTTATGCGTTTTTTCTAGGTGGAATGTTTTAACAGCAGAGAGATGTGGAGTGGTACGCTTATAAAGATGAAAATTATCGGACAAGATATGAGAGCATTGTACCCATTGATGAAGGACGGAAACGTCGGAATGGGATTTAAAAGGTAATCTTCGAAAGTATACTGACCCGACGCCTGCTGTAACGTGAGTGGAAAGGGTGGCTACTATGTTAGGGAACTGCATCAGATATTAATAAGAGCTCTGAAGAACATGAATGGCAAAGAGAAAATTAAGAATAATGTAAGAATTGTGTAGAGAAATAAGGAGTGAAAAAGATTTACTGAAAGATGGATGTGGGAATATTGAGATGGTGGGGCAATCTGTAGAGGATGCAGCCTGGACATGATGCCCGAAAAGAAGATGGGAGTGGGCACCACCGGAAGGAAGAAGACCGAAGAAGAGATGGACCGAATCGGTGGATGGATTCTCTAAAAAGATGCCAACTGCAGACAATGAGATGGTTGATGAGAAAGAGGAGTGGGTCCAGAAGGGAATATCTGGAGGAAGACCCTGCGCGACTGACAGGATGAAATCCTTTCTGGGGAGAGGAAGTAAGAAGTTTATATATAGAATATATATATATTATATATAATATATATATATATATATATATATATATATATTATATATATATATATATATATATATATAATATATATTATATATATATATATTATATATAAATATATATATATATATATATATTATATATTGCAATGGAATACATATCCAATTTTTCAAAACTGGCTCGTAAGCCAGTTAAGTATGGAAATAAAAATAATTCTAATTATTGTATACCAGTGAGTAAGTTAAAGAAATAAAATGACTCGTTTGAATTTTTAGCTATCCATTATCTATTGTAAAAATGATACCTGAATCAGCCCTTAGATAGCTCTTTGAATAACTGCGATGCTCAATTTACTGTATGGAGTTGGTAACATCATCTCTCTACAAAAAAATATTTCCTAATAGAAATAAGATATTTTTGCTGCGTATTGTCAATACTTGTAAGTTCAAAGAAATGCCCATGTAAATGGATTGTTACTCATTCTATTAAATTTTATTATTTTCCTATAAAAATTTACTGTGATTTGGGGTTATTAAGTGGCATTTGTATTAAAATGTATTGTGAACTACCTAAGTTTATTTTTTTTGTGGCATATTTACACTCTATTAAAGATATTTATTGTAACATTTATAATAATAAAATAATCTTTTACGAATGATGGCATTTGAAAACAATTTTGTGAGGTCATTATTGACAATCTGTATCAATTGATGAATAAATCTTTTATCAAAATTCTGTTAATATGATATATATTATTGTAATATTTAGTCAATGTATATTAAACTATATATTATTATATATATATATATTAATTATATATAATATATATATATATAAAGAGATTTTATATTGAAAGTTTAGTTAGAATATTTTTTACATTTTTTTTTATTAGTTTGAGGAGTTCATTAGAAATTCCGGTTCCGGCCGGAACGAAAAATTCTGGTTCCCAGTCAACCAATGATAATATATATATAATATAATAAGTATATATATATATATATAGTATATATATATATATATTATATATATATATATATATATATATATATATATATATATGCAAAAGTAGGCGAGGCCTAATTAAGAAGTCTTGGATCTAGTATAGCGAATTAACGATACTACCAATTTTAACTAAACGTTAAAAGAGTATAGAAAAATTACACAAACTGACCTTCCTTTTATTATATTATAGCTTGTTCCCTTTAGTACGTAGGAAATGAATCCATATGATGTAGGGCTGCAGCTGTACTCTAAAACTCTCTGCATCGCAAGAAAGAGTGTTGTTGCTTTTGAGAAGAGAGTAAACACTTCTAGAGGGGGGCAGCTGCCCCCTGACGACGCCCATGAGATGTTTGTTCGGTCGCCCACGAATACACAAAAAAAAAAAAAATTTTGTAAAGCAATTTTGAATTTTGTAGCCAATTTCCTTTCCGTTTTGATTCATATTTCCTACAGGTACTTCAGTACCATTTCGGTACCTCCCCTTTTAATGTTATTTTCATATTATGTCCAACTTGGCAATGGACAACTTCAGGAATTATTCCATATTTTTAAAAAAAAAATACTGCACAAATTCGGTCTTTATTAAATTAATTAATTTTTTAATATTTAAAAGACATTTTCACAGCAAATGTTATAAATGAACGTAATAAAATGTTTTTAAAGAATAACTTCAGGAATTATTCAATAATTTCGGTGAGTCTACACGGATCAGCTTTCAGCGACGGATCAGTTTTTAGCGACAAA
>JABUQX010075396.1:0-2500 GCA_015478945.1 Trachelipus rathkii
CGATGTACTTCTACGTTGAATCTGTTTGGGTGTTTGCCGTTTCGCATTTATCTTAAGAACCAAAAGTTCACAAGAATACCAAAAAGAACACTAAAGATCACCAAAGAATACCAAAGAACATCGAAGAACACACAAAAGAACACAAGATTTTTGTTCTTGAAAAAAAAGAATCAAAGGAGAAAATCAAGTCACTGGTTCTTTTGATTTCAAGAATTTGAAGTTTTAATTGCCTTAACGTATTGTCTTTTTGGGAAATGTTACGGTGTTACGGGTCTAATTACGGGATAGTTACGGAGCTTATTACGGAATCCCTTTTTCGAAGAGTCATTTGTCAAACGGCTTTATAAGAGGGTCGCATCCCCCCAAATGAGGATTTCTATTATGTGGGAAGACTTACAAGGTAAGGACTAAGTAAAATATTAATTCATGAATTATAATTTATTAATTTTTAGATATTTATTATCTTCTTTAATTAGTTATTTATTTTAATTAGTTATCTATTAATAATTTACAAGGTAAGGACTAAGTAAAATATTTAATAAATTATTTATTAACTACTTTAATTAGCTATTTTTAATTAGTTATCTATTAATAATTTATTATTTATTTAGTTAGTTATTAATAATTTATTAGATAATTAGCTACTTATTAACTATTCATCATTTAATTGGTTACATATTGATTATTTATTATTTAATGTTTTATTTATTTATTTTATTCATTTAATTTATTATTTATTGTTTAATGTTAATAATTAATTAATTATTTACTATTTAATTTGTTATTTATTTAGAATTAATTTGCTTAAATAATTGTTTAATTATTTATTTAGTTACTTATTCTTTTCTTTATTATTTATTTATTATTTATTTTGTTAATTAATTATTGATTATTTATTATTCATTTAATTATATTGTTAATTATTTAGTTATTTATTTAATTATTTATTAATTATTTAAATATTTATATATTAATTGTAAATTTAATTAATTACTTATTCTGTAATTAATAATTTGTTATTTAATTAGTTATTTATTAACTATTTATTATTTAATTTATTTATTTGCTTCCAAGTTCTAACTAATTTAATTAAACATTTATTTAGTAAATTATTTATTATTCTAATTAACTAATTTTTAATTATTTATTACAGTGATAAACAGAAATAAACTTATTTAGTGACATCGGTAAAAATCGGTAAAACGTGATGGTGAAATCGAAAATGACCTTGGCTTTTCTTTATCACCCATTTATATTTTTGCTACGAAGTACTGTTACTTTGTAAGGCAGGTGCTGTTACTTTGTAATGCAGGAGCTGTTACTTTGTAAGGCAGGAGCTGTTACTTTGTAATGCAGGCAGGTGCTGTTACTTTGTAAGGCAGGTCTTGTTACTTTGTAAAGCAGGAGCTGTTACTTGTAAGGCAGGAGCTGTTACTTTGTAATGCAGGCAGGTGCTGTTACTTTGTAAGGCAGGATTTCTGTATAAGTCATGGTATTAATCTTTAACTTGCCTTAGAGTGCTTTTGCCTATGTTTGAAGACTAATTTGTTTCTGGGGCTTCCCTTATTAATTGTCCAGCAGTGATCGGCAAGCAATTTTGGACTCCATTTACCTTGGTATCGCTATTGCATGACGGAAATATCTTGGCGCAACCGTTCTCCGTTTTCGTCACTTATGACAGAAAATTTGAGGGAAAAAAATCGAGATGAGAATCCAAAAAATGAATTTTTAAAGAAACGTTGCATCCATTTTTTTTTTTTTTGTAGGTGTTAAGTAATTCAGGTACAATGCCTTGGAAATTTTCAACAAATTTGCAACAAATACTTTAAAAGATCTCCAAGCTCTTATTTTAATTTCATTTAGCATGTTTTAAAATTCGTCATCTTCTATTACTATTTCTCATATTTTCAAGTCCACAAAAATGATTTTAATTTTAGCTTAATTAATCTATTAAATATTTTTTCCTATTAAAAAAAATTAAAGTTAAATAATAAAATAACGGTTGTATACATAGTGGTGAGTTTACTGGAAACTTTACCCAAACCAGGTCATAGTATTCTGATATACTAAGTATATATATATATATATATATATATATATATATATATATATATATATATATATATATATATATATATATATATATATATATATATATATATATATATACTATATATATATATATATATATAATATATATATATATATATATATATATATATATATATATATATATATATATATATATATATATATATATATATATATATATATATATATATATATATATATATATATATATATATATATATATATATATATATATGTGTGTGTGTGTATATATATTTATATATATATATATATATATATATATATATATATATATATATATATATATATATATATATATATATATATATATATATATATATATATTGTTGTTATTAATATATATATATATATATATATATATATATATATATATATATATATATATATA
>JABUQX010075396.1:5000-22500 GCA_015478945.1 Trachelipus rathkii
ATCATCGTTTTATTCAATTAAAAGAAACCCTATTAAAAGGTGCCGTCAAAGGCCTGTGGGAAATATAAGAAAAGACTCAAAGACCCATAAACGGGAACAATTGAATAGCCAGCGGTGTCAACAAGACTAGAAAGAGACCACCTAAGTCAACAGGAAAAAAAAAAGGGATAATTCGCAAACTACGAATGCGATCAAGTTAGTAAAAGAGGGAAATAAGATTCTTAATTATATACTCCATAAGGACGGTTTTCCTATCCATTTGAATAAGTGACCACTGTATATTGATTCAAATATAGAATTAAAGACCTTCCACACGCTTTGAAGGTCGAAGATTAAAGTATTTGAAGTAACGTGTTTGGAATTTTGTTTCACATTCTTTGTTGCAAAATCCTTTAACACCCCATTTGTCTATGGAGCTTTTTTGTGAGGTTATATGTTAATTAAAACTCTACTCATATATGGATGTTCCTCTGTTTGTCTAGTTTTTTACTACATAATCTACATATTTATTATTTTTCTACTCGTCTACTTTTATAATATCCTTATTTTAAATTAAAACTATACTTATATATGAATATTCCTTTGTTCATCTGCTTATATACTAAACAATCTACTTATTTATGATTTTTTCTACTCATCTACTTTTATACTATTCCCTTGTTTATCTACTTTATTTACTAGATAACCTTATTTTATACGAATATACCACTGTTCACCTTATTTTCCACTAGACAATGTACTTATATGCGAATATTCTTCGGTTCATCTACTTCTATACTAGACAATCTACTTATAGGCTATACGAATATGCTACTATTTTTCTACTTTACACTAGACAAATCTACTTACATTCTAATATAATTCTGTTCATCTACTTTTGTACTAGATAATATACTTATATACGATATGTCTCATTTCATCAACGCGGTAACACTTACCCTATGCAAATCTTGCGCACTCAAGATTTAGTCCTCTACAAAAGGTTTAATTGCACAGCTAATATCCTTAAATTCCCAACTTTCTATACTTCTGCATTAAGTACCGTTCACTTTTCGATATAATAGGGAGGACTATCGAGATGTAGATTAAGAGATGTTGTCAATACATATCATCTTCAGAGTAATTACTGGTGTATGTTATAGAAGATTAGTTAGAGTCTCAGCGACTATCAGAGACTTCTGCTCAAACATATCTATCATGATTTCTAACGCTTTTATCATTCGACTTCACTCATACATACACATTTACTCTATTTACATTTCCTTCAAACCTCTTTTACACATAGCACCCTGTCAAATCTTCTCCAACTCTTTAACTCTTTTCAGATTCAGAACACAACCAAAATATCTCGCATGCCACGGTAGCTGAGCCATTCTTCGTCATTCTAACGCTTTACCTACCATCTTAATTATTTTAATAACAAATCTATGCAAATTAAATACCATTAGAGACATAACCATCCACTGCTTACTCCGTTTAATTTAAAACTAATCACTTAGACTCCATTTATTTTTACTCACGTTTTTGTGTCACATATAATTTTTATTCCATTCAGTTGCATACAATCAAAACATATTATAACCAATTCACCTAGAGTCTATTAAATGATATTGGGATATGAAAGTGGACGTTAGTTAAATAGATTGAGGTATATAGGTTTATTATTAATTGTAATTTATCTTTCTTCTATTCTCATTTTCTCAATCATTTGTATCTAAAGGTTTAAATTTTTATCCATTATGCTTCATGCCACTTCTAGATGCTCTTGTTCTTGAGTTCAGAATAGTCCTAATACACTAGATGTACTTTGTCAACAAATACCAGTATTATGTTCCCTATAAAGGACGTCAATAAGACTAAAATCCCTATAGTTCTGACACTACAGTTTTGCTATATCCTTACCTTCATATTAAGAGGTACTTTTATTTCGCACATCTTTCTCTCTTCGACGTATTTGTTAACCATTTAAATTATTGATCCATCTTCCTCTAATTATTGATTATTTCAACGCAGTAATTTCCATCTTATCTTTCACGATTTACCATATATTCAATTTCTTCTACCTTTCTCCTTTACTAAATATAACTCATCCATCAAATTTCTCTACTTGTGCACATCAATACCTACAAACATTCAAACATGACACCTATTAATTTCTGCAATGTTATGAGATTTTTATCAGAAGCACGTAATACTATCCACATTTTCTTTACTAATACAGTTCAATCAGTTGAAAGAACCATCCTATTCATTATTTTGCAATTTACTTAATCTCATGATCTTACTTTGCGTTTCCTTACAAGTATCCTAATTACCTTGATATTTCGTATCATCCTTCTTAAAACTGGTTTATTTTAAAATATTTTTAATATATTTATATTTTGTTATTTGGGTGTATTGTCGGTGAGTGGGTTAATTGGTTAATATTCCTTCTTATATTAGTAAATATTCTATTTGCATTTTTAATCATCTCCACACGAAGCTTTTTATTTATTTATAAGCGTTCAAGTACTCTTCAATCTCTTCATCTGCAACTTTTTCAGTTTATTCTATCCTACTTTATCACATTGCACAAATTTTTTTTTCACTACTGCAAAATAAAAGGTTCCTTCTTTGGTTTGTCAGACATTAGTCTCTAGTTCATTTGTTTACAAATAAGAGCTCAAACTGACTTTGAAAGTGATGCATAATAAAAATTTCGACTTGATTATTCCTTCTTCAAGGATAAAGACCTGATTCTTTAAGATGAAGTTTAAAAGGTATTTCACAAATACACATCCAAACGCACTTTAACAACATCTCTACGTACACTTTACATGTAGTATGAATTGATAACTTCTTGTGTTTGAAGAAAGTATTCTTAACAGCTTTCACATTCCTCTTTCCTCACGAAATCAATCTCTCTACATAATCATATTTAACAGGTAGAAGACTGGTGATTAGGAGACTTAAGTCGCGATGCACGGATGATTAGAGAAGGTATATTGAGTAAATAGACTTAAAATCACGATCGTTCTTAGTAGGTATATCATGATCTACTATATTATATTGTTAGTGGATATCAGTAGACGGTTCCAGATATATGATTATAGTTAGCACATATATGTTATGGCAATAGATCATATAAGCATAGATCACAGTAAAAGGAGGTTATATAAAACCCTATTATTGAATAACAACCGATTTCAACAACCTCAAAAACATGAATCTGAAGCTCCTGCTGCGACACACGCCCTCCAAAAATATTCAGATTATCCCAGAAGTCGCACTTTTCATCAATCAACCTCGATGGACATATGTTATACATCAAATAGTTGACTAAATTATTATAGCGTTAGAATTAACGCATTAGAATTCTAACAAGTACTCACCACAAACATTAAGAAATCTACCAATAGCTCTTGTGCAATACACTATATTTTGTAGGAAGTTTTTTTTTTTTATTGAATAGTTTTTACCTTTTTAAACTTTTTAAAATTTGGTAAAGATTCTGAAAATGGGGTACTAAAGTCGGAAAGGGCTATACTTTTTAATAATTTGATTTAATTATTTATAATTGGCTGCCTAAATATCTTTTCTTTTTGTTAAAAATTTATCTATTATATATATATATATAATTATATTATAAATAAACAATATATATATATAATTTATATATATATATATTATATATATTTATTATATATAGTATATATTATATTTACCATTAATTATATATAATATATATATATAGCAGTGGTGGCTGGTTTAAAAAAATGTATTTTTTTACTATGATAGTACGCTATCGGTTTTGGAAATTAATTTATTCAATTTTATTCTCCTTCAGATATTGACATGAATTTTTTTATTTTTTATTTAGATACAGATACTTAAGACTGATATGCGGATAATATCCTGTTTTTCAAGATAAAATGAAAAAATAAATAGAACTAAAAATATGATAATTGAATGGAACTACATGAATTCCCTAAACTTCCAAGACTAAGAAAAAGTTGACGATGGATACATAGTAAATTGAGGAGTGTTAAAATTTCCTCAGACTCTAATTTGTGAACAAGATACGAGACTTCATTTAAACTAATTTTTTAGAGTGATATAAATAGTATTAGAGAAAACATACTGATCGAGAATGGTTAATAGTTAGACAATATGATACATGCATAATAATAAGTCATATTAAAAGTCATAGAAATGGAGGGCACTACGCAGGCATAGAGGTAATCAAAGATAGGTACTTACTAATACATAATACAATAATATAAAATTAATCATTAGGAAGACACAAAAACTCTATTATCTGATTAGTTGAACTCTGAGAGATACTAGTTAGAACTGTGGAGATGGATGATCGTCTAAAAATAATGCATTATTACTGACTGTTCATAAATATAAGATACACGTACATATATCTCGGTAAGTGCAATTATCAATATAAATATTTAAATATGCGGCGTATAATACATATCCATATCACCAAAAACAATAAACTAAGAAATATATAATAAAGAATATTATACCCGCTCAATCTATATCAACATAAATTATTCATAATCAAGAAAGACAGACCAATAACTAATTAATATATGCTACAAAAAGAGTCATATAGATGAAGCTCATACAAGCCGCTATCAATCTAGACACATCGCTGCACAATCCCCACGTCACCATAATCCACGATTTAATCCAGATCATAATACAAATTTAATAAGTTTCGATAGACAGAGAAATATATCCAGACTCACAGAATATATAGTATATAGGAGCCATCGTATAATGATCAGCTCACTCGAGTACTTCACAGAATGATGCCTTGAAAGCAAATCGCCTATTAAAGATTTTATAACCATATACTAAATTATTATTTATCACTATAATTATTATTACTAGTATATAAAAACATTAAAGAGACAGACCTGCCGTGCTATTAGTAGAGTAAACATCGCAGTGCATGCACGAGAGAAAGACTCCGATAAGAACAGGCTCAACACATCATGAAATCTGCCCACTGAACGACAACATCCAGATCGATGCACCCACAGATGCTTAATGAAACCAATAACTGAGGCTTAATCTATCCCACTCACAAAAAAAAGTTAGAATTAAGAACAGCTTATAAAGCAACAGGCGAATACCCAACACTCCACAAAACAAACACCAAGGTGTAGCCTGTCTACTCTCTAAGACATCGGCAATTACCCCTCCCTCGTTTCTTCTCTACTAAAATTTACGCGATGTTAAAAATGGAAGAATATAAATCGCAAAATTAGAAGAGTAGAAAAACATCCAATAAGAAAGAACCATTTAAATTCAGCGGCTGCGGAGCAAGAACTCTACCACCGGAACCCAAAAAATCAACAGGCACGATAGAAAGAGAGAAAAATCGAACGGAGGCCGAGGCAGCAACCACCAACAAGCAAGTTTTGGGTGGAAGCACACCACTCGCACACTTACGCCGGCAGCATCCTGCAGAAGTTGCTCGAGAGGACAACGACTGAAAAACTTTTTGACCAAGGTCGGAGGACTCGGAAAAGCAACCCCGTAACCTCCTAAACAACAAGCAAGAACCACCACACCAAATACATAAACACGGTAAGCAAACGCCCATCGGACCCAAAACGCACAGGCTACGCCGGAGCCGGGCTAACACCGGAGCGCAGCGGAACAAATACAAAAAACAAACCCCCCACAATTAAGACAACAACCGCAAAACCACTCACCAACAAAACAACCAAGCACCGCAAGCAACTAACAGATAACCCCCCAGGAGACCGGAGCCTAAGTAGAAGACCCCGGAGCCGGAATCACAACCCACCAAACGCAAAACATCAGAAACACGGACGGATCAAACTAAGAAAAAACTCGGAAAAAACAACAAGACAGTCAACGCCATAGCCCCAAAGTGGAAACACACCTACTCACCGACGACCAAAAAAACGGTGGCACAAGATAAAAAACAGACGGAGACAGGATAAAGCACAGACCCAAACAAAAAACAAAAACAAAAATCATAAGATACCAAAAAAAGAATGAAAGAAAAACCAAATTAAAAAAATATTACGAAACCCACAAAACCCCACGAATAACAGAACACAGAGAAGAAAATGCCGACAAAACGTAGTAAAAATTGAAGCGCACTAACATACAAATACAAAATCAAAGACTGAAAATATTCTAACTGAGTAAAGGAAAAGAAAAAAACTAAAAAATATCGGCCCCAAAGATGCGGAAAAAACACTTATATTAATGGTAGAAAAATTAAAATGAGAAGTAAAGGGGTGACGTAGGGCCGCAAAAAAAGAAGGACTAAGCTAAAGATATTGAAATATAATAAATTACAGTAATATATTAATTTTTATTACATTTCATGTTATAATTATTAATATATATAAATTAAATTATATATATAAAATAAAAATATATATATATATATATATATAATATATATATATTATATATAATATTATCTTTATATATATAAATATATATATAATATAATATATAAATATTATTAATAATTGAGAAGAAATCATCTCCAAATTCTTAATATTCCTTATTTCAATTATAATATATATATATATAAATTAGTATACGTTATATAAATATATAATATAATATATTTTAAATCAATTTTATATACACTATTATATATATATATACTATATTATTCCTATACTTATATATATATATATATATATTATATATATATATTTATATATAATATTATATTATTATATATATTACTATATACTACTATATATATCATATATATTATTATATATAAATTATATTATCATATATTTTTTTTATTATAAATATATAATATATTACCTTTTTTGTAGAATGGAATTAATGTATATTTATTATTCATAATAAAGGTTCGGTACTTCTATAGATAACTTTAATTAATTAAGTTTAATTATCTTAGAAAAATCATTGTCAACTAAACAAAATGAAAACATAATGTAATTTGAATATATTACTCTCACTTGATGGAAAAAACTTTCATTGTCAATATGAAATTTAACACAGTTGATGGGAAACAGTCAGTTACTCATGGAGTCACAATACATCTACTAATAACGATACATGTATCGCCGATACATTATCTAGATACTTTAAAGTTCTATAAAGCGAATTTAAAAGCTAATCATCCGTAAATTGCTAGCATATTGCAATGAAAAGAAAGGTGAAGCTACAGTTTTTCATGATCTACTTTTATGATTCAAACTTACAGACTAAAGTGGATATTTCAGTTTGCCTTAAACTTGTCTGTCTATGTTAAGTGAAAATTCAAAATACAATTGATTAAATGGTTGTTAGGATAATGGGACGCAATTAGATTTTATTTGCATGACCCAGGATTTCTAAACACTGTGTGGAGACATGGCTTCGAACCTGGAAGTCCTTTAGACTGGAAAATATTTTGTAAAATAGTTCTGAAGAAGAAATAAAAAAAATAAGCCTTAAAATTGCATAAAGGGAGCTTTTGTGCAATTTAAAAAAAATTGAGCTTACATAACCATTTTATGAACTGTATTTTGTCAAAAATTATTTTTATATATGTGAGAGAGAATAAAAACAATATTCTAAAACGTTAGCAGTCAAAGGTAAAAAATACTCAACATTTCAGCGAATTTATTCAAGAATATATATATATACCCTTTAAAATAAATTCTAAATAAAGAGACAAGTATTAGAACATTCAGTTAAGGATAACGCATAATATGATCAGCTACGATTGAATAATTAAAAAAGAGAAATGAGCGGTGAGGTTAAATAGAGAGCATAGGCTAAAGATTGCTGAATCTGATCTTATTGAATGTCAAACGAGAAAGATGATAGTTTAGACTTTTCAGAATAAGACTTGATAAAAAACCCTGTAAAAAGAATAGTGTTCGATACATTAACATTGCAACAATGAGTAATGTGGGAGTTTTATACTTTGCAGTTAGCAGTCGTGATGGTTAATTCACAAATACTTCATTTAGAGCAATACTTAAGAGCAGGGTCGTAAACAAAATGGCAAAAAGCAGCACGTACACCAATTAATGGCAAGTTTAAACAATTCAAGTTTGCAAAGTGCATCTTAGGTCAAGAGACAAGAGGGGGAAAACATGTTTTATGCTCTAAAGGCTTCTGCAACTAAAGACTATATAAGTAGTAGTATGTTGGCTGCCGGTACTTCTGAATTTCTCTCTCGAAGTCAGTGGGAACAAATCGAAAGCTAAAAAGAAATTTTAAAACACACCCATACTATTAAAATAAAAATATTCAGAATCAGAAGACTTTGAACTGCAGGAAATTTATATATAGATATATATCTGTAGGGATAAAAAGATCAATGAATAGAAGAATGTATAAATGAAAAATAAAATATTTTTGTCGCCAATCTTTTGTCAAGATAAAAATTTCCCCTTTTTCCAACTCCGAGGGGTTTGAAAATAGTATGATATTTAAAGCTAGGGTGGTTCTTTGTATGAACATAGGTAATTTAAAGGAATCGCGGAGTAGATATATTCAGCAGTTTCAGGAATCAATACCGCTTGTTAGATAATTTTGATACCAGAAAAGATGAAGAATACAATTTGGCCAATAATGGGAAAAAATATGGAGACAGGAAAGCGGATATTGAAAAACTAAAAAGACAATCTACTAGTAAAAGACATTCAACTAAATATCTTCATCAAAATAAAGGTAAGAATTCAAAATTCTAATTAGATGAAATAATGAAATCGACCGGAAATCAAGTATATTAAATAGGACATATCAATTGCTATCACTTAAAAATTTTGGACAAGATGGCGTTGCAACAATTAAGCTTTGCACTCCTATTCAGTTGATGTTGAAAGCTTATTTTTGCTTAAAAATAATAAAACGGATCTTGGAATCGTTTAAAGATGGATTATTATTCATGGTTTATAAAATTGTATTACATATGTCTAGACAGTTTATAGTTCAAAAGAGAATTATTTTAAATAGTTAGGAAGAAAGTAATTTATATATATATATATATATATATATATAATATATATATATATATAATATATATATATATATATAATTAGTATATATATATAATTAATTATATATTATATATATAATATATATATATATATATGTATATAATATAAATATCATTATTATATATATATTTATATATATTATATTATAATATTATTAATATATATAATATATAATATAATTATATTATATAATATATTATATTTAATCAATTAATAAATTATATATAATATATATATTATTATAAAATAACTGATGGCACCTACCACTATCACATAAATATCCTATAAAATTACTAATATATCCTTACGATATCTATTAATATACATCATAAATTATTATTTACTAATATTTTATACTCACAAAAATGTATAAATTATCAAATACCCTAAACTAACAAATCATACTATACCTATAAATAAATCTACGATACATATTAATATATATATAATATAACAATTATATTATGTAATATATATGTTATCAAATACCATAATAACAACTAATACATATATATATATATCTTATTATATTATAACATACATATACAGATATAGAATACTATATACCTATTCATTATATATATATTTATAATATATATACTATATATATTATATATATTATTCTATATATATTTTATATATTATACATCGCAAAAAATATATCTCCCCCCAATAACGTTATAACTAGATATAATCTATAAAGTATAAAATTAATATAATAATCCTATATTTCTAATATATAATACTAACTTTAATTACTAGTAACAATTAAAATAATCACTATTCATAATACATCATATACATATCCAAATACACAAAAATTGGTTAAGTTTAAAACTGAAGAATATCATATCATATATACATATACAGCATAAATCTACTCATAATCTAACCCCCATACTAGTAGAAAGATGCCTTCCACCCATATAATTATAATTATTATATATAATATATATTATATATATGTACCATACAATAAAATTCAATATAATAGAAATTTAACTGGGTTAATGTTGACTAAAAATTATGATTATAAGTATAGAATTCAGGCTCATAGTTCAACGAGGAATTACTTTTACAAGACTATTATAGGAATGATGCTACTAATTAATCTATTTTTCATTCCTTTATTAGGAAAAAAAAAAATATTAAAAAATCCTAATTACGCTAACTGTCAGGCGAGTATCCATCGTTCAAGAGGAATTATGATCAAAAATTATAGGAAGAAGCTCGAATGATTCATTTTCTGTATTTCTTAAAATTCTTAATTTTCTATAACAATTTTCCTAAGTTTAAAAAATTCTAAACTTAATAAAAATTGATGTAAATTCAACTAAACATTTAATTTCATCATAAACCATCACATTTGGAATAGGCAATTAATGAATATACCATGACTGTAGAACAATGAGAGAGGACTATATGAAAGGGAGTGGAGACGGAGTCTGGGCGCCTTATATAAAATAAGCGGCCGGAGCCAGAGCGGAAGTCCGCGAAGCTGGGTAATTCTTGAAAATGCACTTGAAGCCGGAGCGGAGTGGAGTCGGAGTCGCAGTCGGGGTCGAAGTTGTTATTGAGCCGGAGCCGGGTACTTTTAACATGCTGGAAGCAGGTATTTTAAAAATTTAAAACAATGCATTAGACGAAAAAAATTGAAAATAATGGAAGATAAAGAATTCTGACTCTTCTGGGTTGTTCAACCCCCACCGCTTGTTTGTCGAATGAGGACATATTATATCCGATCAAGCTATACCAATGAGCTATCCTCAAACAACCACCACACGTATGGATTCAGAACGATATAAAGAACGAGCTCAGTACAGGCATAATACTCAGGTGTCCAGCCTGTCCTTCTCGTTTTTAGATGTTATACGTTGCATATGGCATATTAATCAAATTATCATGTTCATAAGAGAATATAATGCGGAGATAAAATGTAACTAAGCATTCTGGCGATTGAACACACCGCACTGTTTGAACGATAAGAGAACATATACCCCCGATGTTATAACCACTCGAGCATCTCTCTACAACCCAAATCCTCGGATTCCAGAAAGTATTAGCAACCAGTGTCAACAGTCAAGCAGGCGACAATCTACAGGTATCAGCTGATCCTACCTACACCTCGTAATTATATTGATAATCCCTAGATGTTCCATATTAGTGAAAATTTACTCGACATTCTTGAAACAGAATAGAAATGATCAAATGGATCTATTTTGGAAACAGAAAAAGAAAATTCACTTGCGCTCTATACATGGGGATTGAACACCACACAAGCTGTAATTTACGAATAAGGACAATATACCCGATGTATAAACTGTAGCTTCTCCAACAAAAACTTTAGTTGCGAATTCAGATGAGAGCTATACAAAGACACCCTACTGTCTGACAAACGACTGCTTTATCTACAAGTGTGTATCACGAACACATGTATGGCACCTCCAGTGTATCAATTTTACTTTCTTCATTATCTACACACTGTATCGCGCACGTATAACTTATTCCACTGTAGTGGTTTTGACTTTATTAGCTGCATATATTGTATCACACGCGTATGGTACTTCCACTATATTATTTTTCAATTGCTTATATTAACTATATACTATAAAAAAAAAAATTTTAGAATGTAATAAAAATAGAAAATAAAGCCTTCTTACATTTTTGTAATTAAAAAAATTTATGTGTCTCGAGGTTTTCTAAAAAAGAAAATAACTTATTAGAAACCAAACGTAAGTAATTATTACTATGAGGTAGAGATATTGGCGAGTACCCAGAGTTATGAGGTCGCGTAACTAATAATGTAAAACTTTAAAAACCTAGCAATAGCGCTTTTGGTTTTCAGCGAACTTTCTTACATCTAATTTGTATGTTACATACTACCTTTTTTACATTACAAGTAATTCCCTAAAATACTCATCTACATAGTGCATTTCCTGTCCTTCGTTCATTTTGTTGCTATACTCAAGTCCATTTACTCTTCGCAGAGCTTTCTGAAAGACATTTCATGTACTAAAAGAAAATGTTGAACACTGGTAGCACCAAGTGGAAATTAATAGACGGTTTTTTTATTTGAGCGAAAAAAGGGGCGGCTTCTTTTTAATGAACTTCAGATATGTTCAAGTTTTCAACTTTAGTATTTATCCATTTTTTTTAATCAAGCGCAGGTATACATAAGTCAGTTTCGGTATGATTTTGTTGATATCAAGATAAAAAAAATCTGAAAACATTTTTACTCTTCACGCACTACAGGGAGACAGCAAACATACGATAGGAGTGCAACAATGAAAATCGAATTGAGAGATGCCCTGCAACGTGTTTCTTCTGAAAACTAGTTTCTAAAGAGATGAACGTGCGATTCCACCACCAACTTCCCGCAAGGAAAATTTCAAGGGCGTTAAGCGTACAGAAACAGCTTTACTCATTATAATTGCAGCACCCAGAAGTCTCTCAAGCGGAATGGACTTTAGATTTATGTTTTTTGGGAATTGTACTTTTTCTAGTTGGTGCAGTCTACAAGAACTCGAAAAGCAATAGACAATAATGGCTGATAGAAAAGCATAATAGCAATTATTTGATCAGCAATTTTTGCGATAGTCCTTTACAACTTTCTAAATTCTTTGGAATGAATGAATCGGGCACTAGCCATGAGTCAATATATTATTATAGTTTTAATAAAGTTTTCATAGTGGTACAACTAAAAAAAATATTTTGCTATTACGGAAGAAAAAAGGTAATAAATGAATTATTGGGTCATGTTGATGATCAATATATATTCAATAAATAAATATATGTCTTGATTTTTTACTAATGTTTGCTTGCAGCAAATTTACTTTAATGATTCTGAAAACATTCAGAAGATCTTATTATAATAAATTTTTATGGATACTATACTTTTGATATTTTTTTGAGTTCAATGGGTATTCACAAAAAGGTTAGGCAAAGTTAGATATAAGTATATTATATTTACGAGTGGAGTAATGAAAAAAGTTTGATAGCTTAATTATTGTAGGCAATATAGATATTTCGAATTTGGAATATGTTTAATAAGTATATATGAAAAAAATCGAAAAGGAGAAATTGTTACTACTGAATAAACAATCTACTCACTTATTTATTTACTCGGTTTACTTTTATAGAACAAAGAATCGTTGCAGAGTACAATTGCTGAGAAAGAGAAAAGGAAAGAAGGAAAGAATGACAGGAAGAAGTATTATGTGAAGGGAGAGGCCTTATCCAATCTATTATTTTTTTACTTTAAAAACAAATAATTACGTTTAGACAATAAGAGATATATAATAATTCAAGACTTCAAACCAAGCAAATACAGTAACCAGAAAAGTCACTATTTACCGAATGTAATAAATCATTAAATCTTAACAGATTATTGCCGACATGAATGGACAATCTCTTAGAATATATATCGCCAATAATTGGAGATATGAACACTCAAATATATATTATGGAATAGCCGCGAACATCATATAATTATTTTTTTTTGATAATTCATACAAATTAGATAAGTTCAATTTTAGATATAGAGACGTACGGCGTTTTCATATCCTTGAATAAACGTTTTTACAATTCCCATACACCACTTTCTATTTACAATGTTTAATCAGGTCTTACAAAATTAATTATGCAGAGAATATACTTAAACGGTATTACTATATGTACAGAGAGATGGTAATGATGTTTACTCTTTAGAATTAGGGGTAAGTAATATAATCTTTTTTATTTTCTGCATTGATGATACATCATAAGAAGATGTCTGCATCTGAATATCAACGGTGATTGATTTAGCAGCTTATCAGCCGGAAAATGCTATCGACATACTGAGAGTTCAAGCGGAGAATACTGTCAAGATAAGAAGCCACAATATAATAGAAAGAAAACACAAATTTAAAATTAAATCATTTATGGAAAATGAAAAGTATTATTAAGTAAGTATAGATATATATATATACATAATTTACCTTTCATAATAGATATGATAGATAATATATTTTCAGTTTTTCCTACTTATTACTTAAAAAACGTCGTTGTAACCATATAAGAATGTTTAATTTTTTAATATTCACGAACCAAAAAGAATTAGGGGGGCAAAATGACTGCATACCCATATAGATATATAATTATAATATAATCTAAAAATTGTTATAAATATATCATAATATATAAAATAAATAATATATAGAAATTATAGTTTTAAATAAAAATTATTTTTATATCTAATAATACTATAAAACCTAAATATATTATATAGACTGTATAACAATATATAGAGATAGAGATGCAATGAAAGCTAAAAATTATAGTCCATATTAAATTGTTGGTATGGTTTAATATTTTGTTTACGTTAAGGTTTCGTATAAATTTAGAAATAGATTTTGAAAATTAATGATTGTAATATAACTTAAATTATAATATTATTAACTAAACCCTCATCTAATTTATTTTCGGGCAAAAACATTAACAGTATATAGCCAAAAAACGATCACGTTCGGTAAAATTAACTGAAAGCGAATATATAATATAATATAGCAGTATAGGTATAAGGTAAATAATAGATAATCATAGTAGGAAAGCAGAGGTATAAATAATACCAATAAATAGGTATCCACTAAAATATATAAAAATTAATTATATATATATAAATATAATAATATAAAATATAATATATGTATAAAAAAAAACACACACAATATAATATCTATATATTTAAGGTATTATAATATAATAACAATATATATATTAAGGAGTATAATCTTTTTATACAATAAAAAAATTATTATATATTTTGTATATAATTTAATATATATATCAATATATATAATTCTATATATATATATATATTATAAAAAAAATGCAAAAAAAACTTTCTAGGTTTCCAATATGAAGTATATATATTTCACTCACAAATACAATCAATTTTTATTTCTAACAACTAATATCTCTGACGTATAACTCGATACTATATCTATTCCTCATATAATTAATATCTTTTCGTTTCCATTTTCACATCAAAAAATGGAATGATAAAGATATTCTAATAATACAAAATTACCAAAAAATTCATATTTTACTCTTATTCATTTCCCCTTCTTCCTATATTTTTAGATTTCCATATTCTAAAATTGGTTTATCATGTTTCCTTTTTAACGAGATGGTGACTGATACGACTTGATATATATAATCAACAGATTATTCATTACGTCTTGCGGAGCTAAGAGGATCTCATCTATTTTTAATTAATTACAAACATTAGGGAGATAATTATCGTCTTCGTCACTTGGTATATTATAATGTTCTTTCAAATCTCTGAATTTTATTTTGAATAGACAGAAGTTTATATTTAGTTCCTTAGACTGAATTATAACGAGATATAATATATATAAAGAATAATTTGTTTTATATACACAATTACATAAATATATATAAAAATATATATAATATATAATTAAAACATATATATTAGCTAATATATATATAACTTAATATTATAATATATGTCTATAATATAATAAGTAATTATCTAATAATTCCATATATATATAAAATATACATATACCTATATATTAACTATTATATATTAATTATATCATATTACTATATAATATATTATATATATAATATCCTATTAACCTAAATAATACCTTTATCACTCTATATTAGTATATTTAAAATATATATACTATAATACGTAAACTTATAAAAAATAACAAAAAATATATTAAAAATATATATATATTAATATAATAATATAATATATATTATAATATAATTAATATAATCATATATATATATAAATATTAATATAAATTAATAATCATATCAATAATTTATACTAAAGTAGTACTAAATAAAATTAAAATATAAATAAATGATAGTATAGTTATTAAATTATAACAATATATTTTAATATATTATATCTTTAATATAAATAATAATAATAATAAATATAAAACTAATAAAACAAATTTTGTTATATTTATATAATTATTATATATACTAAATATATATAATTAATAATATATATAAGATATAATTAATAAATAAATAATAATATTAATATATAATTAATATATATATATAATATAACATATTATTAAACTTAATATATATATAACTAATAAAATTAATATAATATATATCAATAAATCAATATATTAATATATATATATTCATATAAAAATATATTATAAATTATATAAATATTATATATATTATATATAATATTATATGCATATTTTATGCTTATATAATATAATATACCTATTCTTATATATATAATAATCAATATATTATAAATTAATAATATAATATTATAGATAAAGATATATAAATCATAAATATATATCATATAATAGCATATTTAATATTATATAAAAATATAATAGGATAGTTAGCATAATCTATATATATAAATCATATTAATAAATTAATATATATTATATAAATATATATATATATATATATAAATATATATAATAAATATATATAATTAAATATTATTAATATTAAATATATATATATATATATATATATATATATATATATTAATAATATATATATATATATATATATATATAATATATATATATATATATATATATATATATATATATATATATAGAACCATTGGCAACTCAGGAAGGTCAAAATGACTACTTTCCTCAATTATTTTGACACTCATCACTTCTTTCTCCTAATGTTTTATCGAAGGTTGAGCTATACTAAGTGAAATTATTTCTGGAACTTATCGAATATAAATTATAAACTACAGAGTTGCTGGCAATATCGCCTTGGTTAAAAAAAAAATCTTCCTTAATAAACTAAAGCTTGAAAGTGTATACATGTTTATAAGGGTTACGGTGCCAGTCGCAAGGTAGTGCCAGATCTTCTTTTAATTTTTGATTAGAGTTAAGAAAGAGCCAAAAAGAAATTTTTTTGAGGGTTGGAACCGGAAGTTAGGCAACATAATGTAATACTAATATTTTTCATGTTTGTAATTTGAAAATTACAAATTTTAAATTTTTTTCACACCACACAACTCTATAATACGTTCATTCCTCATTTTATCAATTCTTCTCACACCTAACACACCCCTAAGATTGTCCATCTGAACACATTGTACTTTAGATCTATACCTCTTATTCCAGACCTTAGTTTCACTACTATACATTAACACAGGTAACAACATATCCTCATGTAAGATCCTAGCGCACTCAAGACTTAGTCCCTTTATATCCAACAACAATTTATTTGCACCAGCTACCTTCCTGCCATTCACAACTTTCCTACTACACTCTGCATCATCCGTTCCTCTTTCATCCAACATATATCCTAAATATTTAAACTCAGGCACTTATTCCAGCTGCTCACCACCTAACATAACTTCACACCGAGGACTGTCCTCAATCACAACGATAACCTTACTCTTATCTACATCTACTTTGAAACCGCCCCTTTTACAC
>JABUQX010075396.1:27500-30000 GCA_015478945.1 Trachelipus rathkii
ATATATATATATATATATATATATATATATATATATATATATATATATATATATATATATATATATATATATATATATATATATATATATATATATATATATATATAGTGTATAATCAGAGCAATTTTTTCGCCAAGTTTTTTAGTAGTATAGTATAAGGCCTTAAATATTAATATCAATAAATCTTTAAGAATATATTTAAAAGTATTTACATGGTCTTCATATGATGTTTGTGAACGTGAGCTTTCGATCCTTATTTTATCTGGATCCTCTTCGGACGTTGTTATTTGAAGACTAAATAAAATTTAATGAAATTTTGTAAATTTATGTAATATTGTTAAAATGAGAAGTAGTTTAGATTTAAGTAAATTTTGATTTTATATTTTTAAAAAAAGGTGTGGTGGAAAGAATGTTGTTAAGTGTGGGATCAAATGTATATTCACCTTTTTGTATGTTAAAATTAGGAAGATTTTTTATGCATAGTGATTCTATGAGTTTGCGTTTGGTGGGGTCGAGTACCTGTAGGATGGGGCGCATATCATTGATGTTGATGTTATGATTGAGATTGGATCTATGTGTGGTAAGAGCGGAGTTTTGAGAGTCATAAGAAAGATCATGTTTATGTTGATAGAGTCTTCTTTTGAAGTCATTTGTTTCGCCTATGTAATGTGAGGTGCATTGATAGCATGGGATTTTGTATATGCATTGTGAGATGTTATTTTGTATATGAGTGGGTGGTTTGAAGATTCTTTTTAGAGACGCGGTGTTAGAGGAGGTTAGTCTTAATGTTGAGGGTAAAGTTTTAAGGATTTGATGATGTGGTATATGAGGAATGGGTAAATAGGTGAAAGAGTGTGTGTTGGTCTCGGTGGTAGGGTTGTAGAATTTATTTTTTGCTTTTTTAAGTGATCTTTTGATTGTGTAGGTAGGATACGAGAGTTTCTTGAAAGTATTGAAAATGTATTTGATTTCATTTTGTAGAAGAGAAGGGGAACAGATGCGTAAAGCTCTTAAGAAGAGAGCGGTAAGAACACCAGATTTAATGTGTTGAGAGTGTGTGGAGTACCAATGTATGTAAGAAGGGTTGAAAGTAGGTTTGCGGTAAACGCTAAAGAGTATGGTAGGACTATTATGCCAAGAGAGGAGGGTATCTAGGAAAGGTAGGGTGTGGTTATTAGAGAGTTCCATTGTGAAATTTATATTAGGGTGGATGGAGTTGATGTGGTCAAGTATGAGAGAATTATCAACTTATCAAATTATGAACTAAACAAAGATGAGGAAATACTTCTAAGTTATGGTCTGTCCTTTTCACTTCAAAAAAATGACCACCTCCTTCAATTTTGTACAGATTTCGAAACATGGAAGAAAAAAAGAACTTATAACTTAACATTAATCATGATTTCTTAAAAGGATTGCTTTTGGATGGAATCATCTCTACCGCTCATATTAATAAAACACCCAAAAAATTTTATGATGCACTAATCTCACTGAAGAAAAATAATAATTTGGTAATATCTAGATCAGATAAAGGACAGAATCTTGTTATCCTAAACAAAGATGATTATCTTTCAAAATGTACAGACCTACTTAATGATACATCTACTTACACTTTACTCAATAAAAACCCTCTTCAAAACTCTCACAACACATTCAATCACAAGCTCAAAGTCATAACAAAAAACCACCCAAACCTTCTCCCTGTTCTAAAACCTAAGCTTCCCCGTATACCTCAATTCTACGGAGTACCTAAAACACATAAAAACAACATCCCCGTCAGACCTATCATCTCCAACACTAATTCTGTTACCTATAAACTCTCCTCATGGTTGTCCAAACAACTGAAACCTTTACTAGGACATATCTCACCCTCCCACCTAAAAAACTCTGAAGACTTTATTCAAAAAACTCATAATATCTTGCCCCACAATAACCACATTCTCAGCTTTGACGTTACCTCCCTTTTCACGTCAGTACCTGTCCCTTTCACCATCTCCTTACTAGAAAGATTCTTTAACGAAAACAATTACAACCTAGATTACCCTTTCCCTTTCCTCAAACAACTAATTTTACTCACCCTTGAACACAATTTTTTCCATTTTAACAACACTTTCTACAAACAAAATTCAGGACTAAGCATGGGATCTCCTCTCTCCCCCATACTTAGCAACATATTCATGGAACTTATTGAACACTTTTTCATACTTAACCACCCTCTTCTTTCCAACACCACATGGCTTCGCTATGTGGATGATATTTTTATCTCCACTCCCTTAACCACCAACCCAACTCTCATACTTGACCACATCAACTCCATCCACCCTAATATAAATTTCACAATGGAACTCTCTAATAACCACACCCTACCTTTCCTAGATACCCTCCTCTCTTGGCATAATAGTCCTACCATACTCTTTAGCGTTTACCGCAAACCTACTTTCAACCCTTCTTACATACATTGGTACTCCACACACTCTCAACACATTAAATCTGGTGTTCTTAC
>JABUQX010075396.1:37500-54555 GCA_015478945.1 Trachelipus rathkii
ATTATAAAGAAGATGAAGTTATATGTCGTAGTTGCAAGATAACAAGTTATTATACCTCACCATAATATAATTAACTATTACAGCCCTTCCGCCCCGTTCTTCGCTACATCATAACTAGGGCTATATAAAGTATATCATACATATCTAGACACATAACAGTTATTATATATATCAGTTCATATCTTATCCCTTTTCTATCATTATCCCTTTCTATTACCTTATTCCTCCCTATACCTACCCTACTCCCTCTTCAGACTATCATACACTATCGTTATATATTATTCACTTACTACGCCATACAATAACTGTCTCCATAAAAACTAAAATATAATATATATAATATAAGCACCTACAGGCGACATTACACACCCCCTGTATATACGCTACTATTACTATAAATCCTTATTTATTACTCACCACCCAACATCTTACAACATTATATCTCCACTACTTACCTATATATAAATAAATATAGACATAACGACACTCTCAAAACACATTCTAAGTAACTCTAATTATTACCGTACATATATCATATATATTATATTAAAGCTAAATATATATATATATATATATATATAATATACTATATATATATATATCTATACTATATATATATATATAATTATATATATATATATATATATTAAAATTTTATGTAAATTTTTATATAACTTTTAATGCAGATAATATAATATATTATATATATATATTACTAATATATATATATATTATATCACGTTATTATTATTAAAAATAATACTAAATTAACTAAAGAAAATGGACCACCCCCACCACCCCCACCCCCCCCCCCCCCCCACACCACACCACACACCACACTACACCCCCACCTTATATAACTATATATATTTAGTTACCTCCAATACAGCCGATACTTACTCATACTAAATTTCAACCATTCATTCTATTACTTCAGCTAGTATATAATACATTCAATACTTGACTATTTCTCTTAAATTCACTAGAAAAAACATTATAACCCATACATATTCATTATTTTACCCTATTATTTTATTATCTATACTCTCAATTAATTATACTTTCTATCCACAAGCCAGAATCTATTTAAGTCCTATAAAATCATACTTGTTAATCCACACACTACCTTCTTACTATATTATATATATATATACCTATCTATATATTACTAGACCTAAATATACCTCCTTGTTACTCCCCATTCCTATTACTACCCACCTATCCGCCTACTTACAGCTGACACTCATATCACGTTATATGTCATCTACGAAGTATTATACAGCATTAGAATTATCTCCTATATATACATACGAACTATTATTTCTCATATATACTATATATATAGTTATATATATATGTATATCTATATAATTATATATTTATATATATAAATTATATACTATATATATATTATATATAAATAATATAAATATATATATATTATATATATATATATATATATAAATATAATAAATTATATAGTACATACTTATCCTAACACGTTAAAAGACATAATATATACCATCGTATAATATTCACCTCACAATTACTATATAATTTATTCCATATCTATTCATATATCCCCATTTCCACACCTACTTATACAAGAGGGGAAATAGCAAAAAAAAAATAGAATATAAAGTGAATATATATGTATAATATAAGTATATATTATAATTATTATATATCACTCCTACATAATACCGATGTAGCGCTACTATTATATATTATAATACTCAATCCACTTATACCTATCCAAGACAAGATATAATTTAAGATATAACCTGATACATACCATTCCTCCATAGCCCCTATCATATCAGTATGTATGATTGTGTGTATATTATATCACTCCCTTCTATTGATGCATAACGATAATTTCCATATCTCACTTAAACGCATGTCCAGACCTGATACGGATATAACTTCATATCACTTTTTTTCCTATTTAATTCAAAGTGTACATAGATATATAATATATATAATATAATTAATTATAGTATAATTATATATATATATATAAAATATATATATATAGATATATATATATATATTATTATATATATATAATAGATAATATTATAATATATACTACTAAAATTTTATAATATATTACTATATTAATATATATATTATCCATTTGTATGTTCATCCTCCCCCTATATATATTATATATTCCTATATATGATATACTCTATATTATGGTATATACCCATAATGTCACACCTCACCCTCAATAACCTTGTTATCTTGCAAATCTATACCTGTCCCCTCCCTACTCACCACAAACTTCAATATATATTAGATTCAAAGAATAATCCATATTAATTCATAATAAAATACTCTCACCACAGCCACCTTAACTTATTCCTTCACACTATAATACCTATATCCTCAGATTACTTATACTTTAGTATCCTAATCGCCCCGATCTCCTATCCCTAATCCTCTTCCCCTACAACTAATACCCTATACCTTTTATATTATATTTCCTTCTTATACTCTTTTTATTATGTTAATTATAACTTTTACTTTCCAAAAACATCTGACCCTATACTATATTATAATTATATACTCCTATATATATATTATAAATATACTCCTAGAATATATATATATACATAATTTTATATATATCCAGGACCATATATGTATCACATTTATTATATTTTATACCTATACTAACCATTTTATATCACATCTTTTGACTTGATACTTTATACTCATTACGTCACTTACTATATATCACCCTAGTACTAGTAATTATATATATATACTTACTCATTATTGCGACTATTTTACAACTTAACTCTTATGAACACTAATAATAATAATCTATTATATTAACTCTCCCAACTGTTCCTCTATTAATATATACTCTTTATACTTATATAATATCAATGCTTCTATTACTCTAACCGATTTATCATTACATATAGCTACTCCTTTTGATTCCTATTAATCTGACATCCAATACCTTACCATAATATTTATTCACTAATCTATTATTACTACTCTAATTCCACCCATTATCTAACCCTACTATTTCCTATTATCTGCCCTGCCCACTACCACACATATATACTTATTTTTACTATATAAATATTATCACTATATAATACCTATAGCTTATATATCTATACCTTAATATATATTGCTTGAAGACATTCTTTCGCTCGATCAGCGAGTATACTGACCGTGTTTCTGGTTAAACCGTCTCAAACTCTTCACAATACTTCTAACCCCTGAAATCATACATGAACTAACATATATTAAGGTCGTCTCACTTATACATCACAATATATTCTTTATTGAATTTAATTTCCAACACACGATTCCAACTTAACCAACACTCTAGCAATCACACCTAACCCAATCCCAAACCTTAAACTGTTTACACTATGTAACCCAACCTAACCAACTAACCTTAATTAAACCTTAAAACCCACACTCACCAATTAAGTCACACTCATCTCTCCTACTAATCACAATATTACAATATAGAGTTATGTTCATTATCCAATTTTTAAGTCCATAACCTTTATCACTTATATATCTAATACTTACTCTACTCTTATTTTACTCATATCACTATGTATATACCATTACTTATAGATATAATATATATATATATTATAATATATATAATATATATATATATATAACATAATCTTCATGCACACATCCCTAACCCCCCATATTATTATATAGTATTTATTATCCTTAAGCAATATTATACTACCAAATAGTATCCTAATTATATTATATACCCTAATCGCCCCTCCCCGCTACATATTCACACCTTTTCAATTAATATATACTGTCAACATTAACTTCTAGCTAGTAAGTACCAAATTGGAAGATCTGAAACTTTTTTTTTCTAACCTATATCTATCCATAAGTTCTTTCACAATTATTAAGACACACTACTTATAAACACTAATTATATAATTATATAAATAATTAAATATATTAACTCGCTATACCTCTATAAGATATAATAATTCCCCCATTAAAAACATACCTCCTCTTCAGCACGAGAACTTACCTACTACTTTTTGATAATCAAACTTTACTAACTTGCAGTTCTAAATTAAGGAAAAATGCTGATGAAAAGAATTTTTCAGTACGATTCGATATTTTTATTTTTTTAAAAGTATTTTATATAAAATTAATAAAATAATTTGAGTCCCATGATTTAAATTAAATCCACACCGGAAATCATTGTGTTTCTTTATATTTCATAAAAATTTACGCAAACCAAAACATCCCTGTTATTTATTAGAGAGAGAAGATAACTTGAGTGAGGATTTTCGAAAGACTTTTTAGAATGAGAGAGAGAGAGAGAGTAAAAGCACAAATGCAGATAAGATATCGCGAGACAGAGAGAGAGAGATAGAGATGAGAGAGAGAGAGAGAGGAGAAGAGAGCAGAGAGAAGCAATTGCATTCATTCAAAGAGAGAGAGAGAGAGAGATTAACCCACAACTATTCTATTCGACTTTCATAAATTTTATACCTTATTATGATTCTAATTACAAAACCATGTATTTAGAAAAACAGTTGTAATTTGCTAATTATAGAGTATGTGCTACAAGCAAACATTGGAATACACAATGCCACTGACATTATTATACTATATTCTTACTCCATATATAATACTACTACCCCATTAATATATAATAAGATTAGCGTTATATATATATATTATACTACTATTATAATTATTAATTCTATTAAATATATATATTACCCACCTACTCACCCTCTACCTATTTATACCACTCTAGACTGATACTAATATCAAATATCTGTTATTATTATATATTATTACTATTATTAATATATGTTAATAGTATAACAATATATATATTATATAATATAATTTATATAATCAATATATATATTATAGTATATATTGAATGAGGTAGTACCCCGATAAACTATTCCCAACACTCATTCAAACTCACTCATACATAAAATCTTTCTATCTATTAGCTTCCTACCTATCCCTATCTAGACTCCATATATTATCAACATGTATATGATAATATATATCCATATAATTATGCATATATGCTATATATAAATATATATAATTAATATGTACATAATATATTATATATTATAGGGCCTATATTATATATTATAGATTATATATATATATAAGATATATATATATTAATATATATATATAATATATATATATTAATTAATATATATATATATATATATATATTATATAATATACAATATAATATATATATAAATATATAATATATATATATATAATATATTATATATATATATATATAATATTATATATACTATTATATATATTTATATATATATATATATATATATATATATATATATATTATAATATATATATATAGTATATATATTATATATATATAATATATTATAATATATAAATATAAAATATAATATATATATATATATATATATAATAAATAAATATATATAATATATTAATATATATATATATAATAATATATATATATATATATATATATATATAATATATATATATATTATATATATTATATATATAGATATATAATATATAAATTAATAATATTAATATAACTATATATTAAATAAATATATATATATTATTAATATATATATATATATAATATATATATAAATATAATATAATATATAAATATATAATAATATATATTATATTATATCATATATATATATAATATATATCGTTCCGGCCTTCTAATTTTTGGGAAACGACATTTAATAATAAAAAATGAGAAGCCACCAATAATCTGAACATACTCAACAGCAAAATAAGCATTCAATCAACGGTTTCGGGAACCAAGCTTTTATTCCCATCCTCAGGATCAATGCACTACAAAAACATATATAAATAAAAATAATGATAAAAACAGAAGTGAAACATAATAACATTATTAAGGGGCAGAACTTCATAAACTAGTACCCACCTACTTTGAAGAGCAAAATCAAAATTTTCACAATTTTTTTTTATTTTCTAAATTAGTAGAAAAATTCCTCATGAACATCATGGTGTAATTATTTTATAAAAATTACTAATAGTTATTTTAGATACAGAAATTTATTTAGAGAGTTGTCGAACTAAAAAAATTTCAATTCCAGTCAAAATTGCAATTCCAGTTTTAGGGAAAAAAAAATGTTTATTTATAATTATATGAAAAATCTAATTTTTTTTCATATTCTCAACCTCAAGCTCATTCTTCGAATTTTACTCAGTCAAATAAATGTAAGCGAGCGAAACGGAGGCCAGTAGCACGAGCCAGAGCGTAAGCCGGAGCATGGTATATTTTTTTTTCATGAAATAATTTTTTTAGATGAAATAAATTTTTTTTTTAATAGTTGCTGAACAATTTTTAAATAGTATAACAGAATCCTTAGTCGGATCCGGATTTTCGAAGTCTAGAAGTCACTCATGTGCGTAGTCGAGTGTCCACACGTCACTAGAAAATATAAAATATTGTTGACGGAGCGGCACGTAATTATTTTTCTAAGAATATATTTAATTAGAAGATCTGCTGAACAATTCAATTATAATTCACACAAAGAAAATCCTTTATTCGGATCCTCTGGACCATGAACCGAAGTTGGAGCTGGGACCGGATATGCCGAGCCGGAGCCACTAAGGAGTAATCACAACTGAGCGGTATGATTTTTTTTCACACACATATAAAAAAAATAATTAGTATAGATAAAAAATTTAATGCCAGAAGACGTAGTTAAACAGTTTTCAAAATTCCACTACAGAAAACCTTAGTCAGATCCAGGAGCCGAGCCGGAGCGGAGTCACGAGAGTAGTAACCGGAAGCCGGAGATGATTGAATGTGATCTAATAATCCAATAATCACTTTTTTAGACGAGATCGAAAAAAATTATATGCCCCACATGACATAACTGAAACACTAATTCAAATAATGACAGTATAATCCTTATAGTCAGATCCGGATCCGAGAGTCGTAGACCTGTGTGAGAACAAATGCGACTTAAGCCGAAGTCAGAACCCGGTCCGTAGTTGATTTTTTCAAAAATAATTTATTTACGGTTGAAAAATTATCATTGCCCCAGAAGAAGTTGCTGAAACGAATATTTTCCCAAATAATGCAGAACCGCTAGTTGGATTCGCATCCGGAGCCTAGAGCGCGAATCCAAGAACACTTTGGGACGTGCCGAGAATATTTATGTTCATCAGGTGAATAATTTTTTTCAGAGAAATTTTTTTTTTGTCGATTATCGAACAAACTTGTTTTGCCTACGCACGAACGTTGCTGAACTATTATAAAGTCACGAAATCCTTAGTTATGCTTCCTTTATTACCGGAAATCAAAGCCGATCGAACATGCTCGGAGACCACATCAGAAGCCGGCGCTAAATATCAGGATAATTTTTTTCTACATGCAAGTGAAAATATATTATTGTTTTAGTAAATGAAAAATTTTTATTAGCCACAGTAAGTTCTTGACTGAAATAATTTCTGTAAATAATAATAATTCCCGTGCTAAATAAATGTAAATAGTCGAGAGATAAGGTGAATATCAAACTTTAGTCAAGGCATACACACGAAGACGAAGTAAAAGTTCGAGAGCTCGGAGCCGAGCGGACCGAGAAACCCGGAACCTGGGTATGAAAATAAAAGAATTTTTTATTCGTTTCATATTAGTTTTTATGTGAAAAATATTATAAATGCCAGCAGACGCATACCTGAAAGCAATTTTCAAATATGCAGAATAACCTTTATAGTCAGTTCGGATCGCGGATCGGATTCCGTATTATGAGACGATCCTGGGTATAAATTTTATCAGAAATAATTCTCTTAGTATACAAAAATGTATTTGCCAGAAGTCGTGCTAACCAATTTTCAAATAGTGCAGAATCCCTTTATCGGATTCCGATTTTGGTAGTCGAGAGCCTGGAGCCGATTCAAAGTCGGAGATAGAGTCGGAGCCTGGGTATGATATTTTTTCTAAAAATATTTTTTAGGTGAAGAATTTTATTGATAGAAGACGTGGATGAACAAATTTCAAATAGTCATAATACCTTAGTTCTCACGAGTCAGCCGGAGCCGGAGCCACTGAGCGGAGCCGGATCGCCTGATAAATATGCTAGATATATTATATAAAATAAAAGAGGTACCTTTTTAGGTGAAAACTCTCTTGCTTGAAGACGTACCTAACCAATTTTTCAAAAATGTCAGAACCAAAGTCAGTTCCTTAGCACATAGTGAAGTCAGCAGCTGTTTACCTAATTACCGCAAATTCACGCCGCGACTGGAGTTCAGACACACTGAGTTAGCATGTCCTTGGTATGAATTTTGTGCGAAAAAGAGAATATATGCTATTTTTAAGTTGAAAAAAATTAATGCCAGAAATAAATATATACTGAACAAATTTCAAATATAGTGACAGCAGAACCTAATGTCTAGTCCCGGATTACACAGTGATCCATGATCACGCTAAAAACTGGCGAGCCTATAATCGTGTGTACAAATTTTAGCACGAGATAATTTTCTTATTTTCTAATAAGAATAATTTATTTCTGAAGACTTTCATAAAGAACAATTTTCAAATAGTCTATCCTTATGGATCCGATCGTATTCACATGACCAGAGTACAAAATTCGGAAGCCTTATATGTGTATGATATTTTTCGAAAAAATATTTTTAATTATATGTTTGAAATTTATTGACAGATAGAAATAGGTGAGTAATACATTGAACACCAATATTTTCAAATAGTGCAGAAACTTAGTCAGATCCGAAGCCGAAAGCACTAAGACCAACTACTCACGATAGCCGGAATAGATGATAGACGGCACCGAGGAAGCCAGGACCGAGCACGAGCGGCACGCTCGAGCACTGGAAGTATATTAATATTTCTTAAAAATAGTGTATCTTTAGGCAAAAATGTCATTTCCAGAATACAAGGTGGTTGAACAATTTTCAATTAGTATAGAACCTTAAGTTCGGATCCGGATCCGAGGATCCGGAAGCCACCACCCGGAGCGCACAGTAGCTAGAGAGTAGTTGAGAGAGTTTTTTCAACAAAAATTATATAGATTATGTGAGTGAACATTTCAGTGAGAGAGAGAGAGTGTGTGAGAGCAATTTTCAGAATAGTGCTGAAACCTGTGATGGATCGGACTGTTAGCAGGATCCGGAAGTCAGGATCCGGAAGCGCGAGTGTGCTGTATAAATATTTTTCAGAGAAATATTTTTTAGTTGAAAAATGTATTGCAAGAAGACTTGCTGACAAATTTTCAAATAGTTCAAAAAGCCTTAGTCGGGATCCGGATTCCGGAGTTTGAACTTACCAAGGGTATTTAAAGTATATATTAAATTTTTTCAAAGAAAATATATTTTTTAGATGAAAACTAAATTTATTGCCGGAAACGTGTCTGAACAATGTATCTAAATAAAGGTTCACACAAGAAACACTCTTAGCTGGCATTCCCTGCATTCTTCGGATATACACGTGAAATCAGGAGAGCCTGTGATCCTGAGGTTGATAATTTGTCTCTATAAATATTTTTTTTTTGTATTGAGTAAAAGAGTTTAAATGCCATGAAGGACGTGTCTCATACAACAATTTACATGACATTAGTGCAGAAACCCATTAGACGCTCCGGATCCAGACGCCGGTATCTGGAGCCGCAGCCAGATCCTTGAGATGAATAAAACAGAACCAGATTATTTGAGTCATAGCAAGTTTTTTTGCAAACAAAACTATTGTTTGTATCGTGGTACAAAACTTTTTGCCTAAGAAAGTACGCATAATTCTCAAACAGTGCCAGAAACTATAGTCGGATGAGCCGGAGCCGGAGAAAGTAATTATTATTTTCTTTTGGATTGTTAAAAGAATATATGAAAGCTTGAGTGATTCAATTGAAAAAAAATATTATATTTTATTTATTATTCTATATATAATATAATAAATATAGTAGATAATCTCAGACATTTTATAATTAATATATAGCTAGTATAGTAAACTAAAGCTTTAGGTATAATATATTAGTACTATATTATAAATGTGAAGATAATTTTTATATAGATATATATAAATTAATAGATATAACTTATATCCACATATATATAATCAGAATATATGAAATAGTATAATACAGCGTTAAACATTATATCACTTATATATATTTATATACTCACAATAAGCTGCCTAAATATGAAAAGTAAGTAGGTGGAGCTAGTACTAGTATATATAGTATTATATTAATAGTATATAATATATATAAGTAGTACTATATATACGTATCAGCGCCTATTTATATATATATGTAAATAAGTTAATAATATATTATATATACTATGTCCCATAGTATATATATATATAGTATTATATAATATATATATATATGATATATATATATAATACTGACATATTATATAAATAAATATATTCGTAATTATGCGGTTAAATAGTAGATATTGCTATTACTGTTGTTGTGATGTAGCAAGGATGGTGTTATTGAGTAATGGAAAATGAAAGAGAGTGGAGTGCCTCCCTATGACTCGTGTATTTATGCGGTGTATAAGTTTAGTGTGTCTAAATCTGAAATAGCTTATAGAAGGCATCTCAGAGAGAGATTTTGCAGGTTGTTCGTATAAAAGGAGTGGACTTAGAAAGTAACGTAGAATAGAGTAACGTTCTGTTTATTAGAGTGAGCATAGTTACTCTGTGATAAAGTTATTAATGGTGAGCAGCTGGAACAAATGTCGTGAGTTTAAATATTTAGGAGTATATGGTTGATGAAAAAGGGAACGGATATGCAGAATGTAAGTATGAAATTGTTAATTATAGAAGGCGAAAGCATGGCTTGGTTCACACAGAGAGATTAAACTCTCTTTCTACAAGAAATGGCATACAAAGGGAATAAAATCTTGAGTGTATGCTAGGGTATTATATGATCACGGATGTTGGAAATGGTGCAAAGAAATCAAGGACAGATATGCACGTTCTATACCTAGTAGTAAATAATGATAAGTAGTAGAGACTAATGAGTTCTGGAATAAATATAGTGTCAAGATAGTAAACAGTATAGATATATATAGAGACTTCTGCTGGGGCTAGTACGATATTTTTATAGAGGCTCCTTATGTAAAGGAGCAACCAACCAAAGTAAGCCACCTGCGCGACCATATGAGCACAAATTCTTGTTCGCAAAAATTTCGATGCTTCATAACTAAGATCGAAGAAAAATGTCTCACTCGCGCCAGGACTCGAAGCATCGACAACAGCGTCCTCCATTAGGACAATCTACAAGATATGACTCTACAGTAGTTCCGGAACGCCACTCCAGAAAAAAATAAGTATCTCGAACATTTCACGCCTAGGTTCTCCTGCTTCGATATCAAGTCATGCTTTAAACTGCGTACTTATAAAAATCCATAGAATGTGTTTTAACCAACCTTATGGTTATTCTTCTTTAGGTCTAGCACAGCATATCTTGCTATGTTTTCCTCCCGTTTACAGAGCAACAACCAAAGTTCAGGCCACGCCGACATATTTGATAAAAATTGTAAAATCGACAAGGTCACTACTTCATCTGTTTTGCGAGAATAGAATTATGCTAGAGTACGAGCATAAGACAGATGACGAAAAAAACTATTCACTCACCGCTCAGAGAACCGACGACCCGTACAACAACAGCGTCACCGATAGACATATGTACTAGGAAAGTACGCCACCCACTTAGTCCGATTCCGACACCACAAAAAAAAAACCAGCGTATCTCTTCGACAGTTCTTCCACCTAATTTGTCCTGCTTCGATATCATCTGCTATTGTAAAACTGCGATACTTATGTAAATCCATAGAAGGGGGTTGAACCCCTGCTTGGGGCTACACGGAGCTACTTCACGATGGAAGTGCTACCTGGTAGTACATGAGACTGAGTGCCGACAAAGTAAATAATGCCGACGATGGAGATCCAGACGGGGTTAGAGTTGTTGAGAACTTTGGTGTTATCGGACATAAAGTTTGCAAATATAAGACGAAGAAAAAATTTCACTCACGCCAAGGACTCGAACCATCGACAACAGGCGACTCGCCCTTTATACAAATTACATGGAGTCATATCTATCCAAGTATTGCGATCCGCCTCTCTCACACAGAAAAAAGAACATCTAGGAAGTTTTCAAAAATTTCTTGCATCGATATCACTCCTATTTATAGTATAACATCGATATTATTAATTCATATAATCAACTTTAGACACGGAAGTGATTGAGACATAAGAACATATGGGGCTAAACGGCATTCTGCACGTTTATCTCCCAATATTAACAAGAAGAAATATATCAAAGTCAGACCACGTCCGATATCGGTGCCACCTAGATCTATTGCTTGTCGACACACTTCAAATGTCATTAATAAAGACGAGGACAGAAAAAGTTCACTCGATGCCGAGGATCGAACCCATCGACAAACAGCGTCTCTGCTAGACAATGTACAAGAGGTTAAACCACTAAGCCAGATCCGACACCCCAGAAAAAAATATTTCGTTACAGTTTTAAAGTATCTAGGCTCTGATTTCACTGCTTATCTCGAGAACTCGAAACTTATTTATAAGAAATTCACAGTAAAGATGGTTGAACCCCTTCTGAAGAGCCATAAACACTGGGTTTCATTTTCTTCATCAGGTTGCTTCGGGATAAGCGAGTTTAAACAGACAACTTACACAAAAGGCAATTGAGAAAGCCAACCAGGCGCAACAACATTAATATATTACTTTCACGACAAATTAGTCTGCAAGTATTAGTCGTATAAGTATAATATTGCGCACATCGCCCTAGGACTCGAAAACTATCGATAACAGCCGCTCGTCGTTAGTACATATTATAAGCAGGAGTATTCCAATCCATCGCCGCCTCCGTAGAAAAACAAACATGCATCGGAAGTTTCAAATCTCCTGCTTCACAATATCACAGCTTTGAAACTCCAACACAACTTAATATCATCAGATAGAGAGATAAGATATAGTGAGCAATAACTCTGCTGAGAGTACATGCATACTTAAAGAGCAAAACCGACACAAGGCGGAACTCCGACATAGCGCACAAAGATCGCTAGTGTGATGTGACATAATTTGCTATATAAATTAAAGATAAGTTGAAATAAATTTCACTCGCACAGAATCACGATTATCTCATCGACAAAAGTGAATCAGGCGTGACGCGTTAGACAATGTAGAGGTGGCTCTACCACTAGTCCGATCATCCTTCCCAGAAAAAGAAGAATAGTCATCTCGAAATTTGCACCGCTCCAGCTCGGATCCCAGGCTTTATTGTACAGTAAAAACACTTATTCAAAATCCACAGAATAGATAGTGGAGTATGATACTCAGGAGGACGTAACTAGCACGTCACAATTTTACAATGAAGAGTGTACAATGGATTAAAAGAAAGCAGAACGAACCAAAGGCAGAGCAACGCCGAGAGCATAACAGACACATAAATGACTTTTTTTGAGCCAAAAATTTGGCAATAAAAGAGACGAAAAAAAATAAGTTCTACTCCGCAGACACGAAACCATGTACAAAAGTCATGATATCCGAGCCCGTTTAGACAATGTACACGTGAGGCAAGAAGTTACTACTAGTTATCTCCATTTCCATTAGTGCCTGTTCCATCACTGAAATGGTTTAATGCAAGCGAACATCATGTTCACTGCTCACATCACTGCTGTTGTGTGATCAATATTAGTTAACTCAAAGAAGGTCTGCTGCTGGAGAGCTATCCAATATTATTATATATATATATATTATAAATGATACTATATTTAGTTGAATATAAAATATATTGAGTTAGTACATAGATATTACAAGTATTAAAGCTAGGGTACTGTGATCAAATAATTTTTATCATAAATTGGCTATACTTATGTCTATATATATGTATGTCTAATATAATGCTAGTTATATATTATTATAATTCTGAGCGTATATATATTATATAAATAATGTTAGTATATATTAAAATTTATATAAAGAAAGTAACAAGTAGAGACCCAGAAATTTAATTATTTAGCCAAATGAGTTATATATAATATAATGTTATATAAAGCGCTACTATACATGTAATATAAAGTATTTTCTTAAGTCATTTTATTATATATTAATATATATATTATTATTAAAGGTTCTTTTAGTTGACGGGGTCAATAAACTGTGCATATACTATTATATATATATTATACAATTAAAATTTGTGAGATATGTGAGCTAAATAATAATAATGATTAGTGGGTTCAATATTGTTAATAGCGTGAGGTGATTATATATATATATATAGCTTGTATACGTCAATACATTTATTCATAAATAGTGATACTATTGTTATGTGCTCTAATAATTGATATATATTTATGTGAGAGGTTACATAAAGTAATCAGTATTAAGTAATATACTTATAGTTTGTCTAATGATTATATATAATTTAATATAGTATTATATATATTAATATAATATATATTGAATATAAATAATATTATACATATTAATATATATAATATATATATATCCACTATATATATATATATAAAGTTTTTTTTGCCGTCTAAAAAATGAAAATTTTCAAAGTTTATTGTTGTTTTTGAGAATATTCATTTTTACAACTGAAGAAATGATAATTCAAAATATTATCAATTAAAAAAAAAAGTAACAGATTTTTTTCTACAAAATTTTGTACCAAAGCTAGCATAATGAGTCGTTTGAAAACAAACTGACCGTTGGAGAGTTATTAAAGATATTTTGAAATTTAGAAATGTAATATGCGTTGTGCAGCCAGGTGTATATTCTCATGTCTCAAAAATTTCTTATAATACTTTTCAGAGAACTTGTCTATATATCTACCAAAAGATTATTTTTTTTCAAAACAAATTTTCAAATAAGTGTCTAACTAAAATTATTATACCACATATAAATTGAGTATTCTAGTGCGCAAAAAAATTGAAATAAATCAGTGCAAAGACGTTAGAGATATGTATTCCTGATGCGGGCAGTTTGTGAAATTCAAAAAAAAAAAATCCTCTCTTCACCCTAAACTGTTCAAAACGAACAGTTTTTTATTGTTATTGTAATTTTCATAAGAGATTAAATATCATAGTTGTTCATCTATAAAAATTAATATTCTGAGCGTTTATCGGTTTGGAAAATGAGGCTTGAAGATTTTGCTATGAAGTCTTCCCTTAATGTCTAAATTTACAAGAGCACAGATATACATAAAAAAAAAAAAAATAAAGCTACCATAATAAAAATAAATTAATAATATGATGAGAGAGGCACAATTTATATTATCGAGCTAAAAAATAAAACAATATATATATATATATATATATATATAAATATATATAAAAAAAACAAAAAAATAGAAAATAAATATTTATATTAATTGTTGTTAATATTAGTATGTTGTAAAACCTCAATCGCTAATCGAAAAATAAATCAAAACTGTTTATGATACATTTCAAATAGCTAAAGTCGTTCAGTATAATAACTATTTAAACCAAAATTAACTTACTTAATATGTCGAGTTGACGAAAACAAAAAATCTGAGACTTCATAGCAGTGAGACTAAAAGCCCACTTCGTTATAAGACCTAGGTTAAAATGGCTTGAACCAAAGAGTCCGACAATGTAAGTTGTTTGAGCAATCACTCAGAGGAGTTTGATAACACAAGTTTATATGTTATAAGTAATGATGAATGATTTAAGAAGCGTGATTTTAATGTGAGAATGACTCTCGTGATGCACGAATGGGTCTGGTAGAACATCGATAAAATTATTTGTCCGGGAGGAAACACCACGGTACTCATCAATCCTGACTGTAAGAGGTTATCGTAAGGTGCTACCCACCTCAAATATTACAGCAGAAGTGAAGCATTTAGTTTTTAGAATATATTTATTTTAGTTTACGTAATTATAGGCTATCTCTACATAGCAATTATCTAAATTTATTTTATTATTTATTATTTTATTTATATATTGATGTCTGCCGTTGCATCTTCACTGATGTCACAGCGTGTGTTAGAGCGTGCCATACACATTAAATTATCATGTTTCAGCTTTCATGCCAAAATATAATGCTTCAATATAATGTATATATGTAATTGGAATAGTAGCATATTTTTGGTCCTGTGAATGGAAAACAGCGTTATACTATCCGAGAACAGTTGACTAAGTTATCCGTTTGAGAGTGTCTAGATGACTTATTTGGGCTCCTTGTTACTACCCATAGCCATATAATGGTTATAATACTTTAGTATATATAAAGGTATTAATATATTATATATATTATATATAGCCGTCATTGAGTCAAGACAAACCCGTTTTAAGGAAATATATGTACATGAGAATATAGCTAATATATATTAATTATAAATTTATATTTTATTTATACTGTAAATATTTATACTGTGATAAAATATAATAGAACCAATAGTATGATATATTGATAATTATATATATATATTATATATAATATATATATATAATATATATATATATATATAATATATATATTAATAATAGTATATTATATAATATATATTACATATATAGTAATATAAATATTATAATAATATTATAATATATAAATATATATAATTATATTATATATATTAATTATCAGTACCAAAGATCATTTATATGTAATAAGGATCACACACGCACATAAGGCCTGATAATAAATATATAGATATATATATATAGATGAAAGTAAATATATATATATATTAACATATTATATGACAATATATTTGATATAGTGTATATTATATATGAGCAGTATATATAAGTTATATATATAGTTACTATAATATAATTGAGTGTTATTTATATGAGTAATTATATATATAATTGGGTGAGATATATATATATATATATGCTATTTATGCCTAGAATATTTATAGAAAAATCACAGCTAATGTATATATAACATACAACTAAATGGCAATATAAGTCAATCTATATAACTAGAATATTACTTATCATACTCTCTCTCTC
>JABUQX010075397.1:2500-5000 GCA_015478945.1 Trachelipus rathkii
TGAAACCGATGATTTCAAAAGACCACATATCAAGCATGGATGATAGCCTTGAGGTGTGGAGACCGCATAACTTTCTGCTTTTGTCCAGCATATGAATGAGCATTAATCATCGATCAATATGAAATTTCAGCTAAAAAATAATTTTATCATGGCAAAAATGTGTTGAGAAAGAAATTTCATTGGATCATTCTGTTATAAAAAACACCAAATAATCAACAAAAATTCAGGAGAAATAAAAATTGATAACCTGTTAAATTATTTATTTACTAAGGAGGAAAGACGCTATAAAGGGCTTTTGGCAAAATACAGTAAGAGTTTGTCGAACCAACTAAAAGTTGTAAACCAGTATTTATATTCGGAACTTATTCTTGTTTAGTGAGTTAGCAATTCTTGAAATTAAGACTCCAGGTGAAGGGGTCGACAAGCTTTGGTGTTTGTCTTATTTTCTAAATCTTAATTCTCTTTTTTTAAAATCTTTGTTACATCGTTTTATTTTTTTTTTACGTTCTTAATATTTTAAATTTCAGGAGTTTAGTTCGTGGTTGCATAGAGATAGGGTTTAATTTGCTTATTATTATATCTATATTATATATAATATATATATATATAATATATTATATATATAATATATATATATTATATATATATATTATATATATATATATATATATATATATATATAATATATATTATATATATATATATATATTATTGGAATTATTTTGCAGAGTAGTTCACTCCTCAGACAAAAACAGAACTGAAACGATATCATTTTTTCAAAAATTCAGAACTTTTCTTGAAGAGGCATAAACCAATAGCTATAAAGGCTTTGATTATTTGGTCTAATCCCAAACCAAATAATATGTAAACACAGTCTCTCTCTCTCTCTCTTCTCTCTCTCTCTCCTCTCTCTCTCCCTCTCCTCTCTCAGTCTCTCTCTCTCTCTCTCTCTCTCTCTCGTCTCGTCTGCTCTCGTCTCTCTCCTCGTCTCTCCTCTCTCTCTGCTCCTCTTGGTTCTCTTCTCTCGTCTCTTCTTGTGTGTATTCTCCTCTCTCCTCTCTCTCTTCTCTCTCTCTCCTCTCTCTCTCTCTCTAGGTGTCGTCCTTCAGAGCTGTCTCTCGTTTCCCTCTCCCTCTTTCTCTCCTCTCTCCCGTTCTTTCCTCTCGGTGCTCGCTCGGATGGCCTATAAATTACGAAAATTTTAATCCTTAACCAAAACCATTAAGATGGTTTTTACAGAAATTAAGATATGTACAAATAAAAAAAAAGTTTTTTTGGCAGGGCTGCTGAGTCGTAAAATAAATTTTTCGACTCCCACTCTTTTCAAAATTTTCCGACTCCGAACTCCGACTCCAACTTAAACAAAAATTTTCGAACTCCGACTTCCGACTCCGACTCCATTAAACAAAAATTTTCGACTCCGACTCCGATTCCACTCCAGCAGTCAAATTCAAAATTTCGACTCTGACTCAGCTTAGTGCTTTACAAAGTTACAATAAAACATTTTTTTTTGTTTCAAACTAATTTTTTTTTTTCGCTTGCTTTTGAGATAAAAAAATATACCACTATTCCAATGAATCTAATCTCCCAAATGCTATACGGTAAAATACCGTAAAGACTAGAGGTGTAGCGGATTCCCCAGCCGCATAATTTTTCTCTACCCCATCCGCATTTGCATTCTCATCCGCATGAATTTTTTTGCGGATAGCGGATAGTATTTTCATTTAATGAATTATGAGAACCTAAATTTCCTCAACTTTCTATTAAAGCTGGAAAATAGGAGACGAGAAGAATCGATCCCTTTATCACTCGCTTGTTGAATGAGACTGAAATTAATGAAATCTGTCTTGCTTATAGCTTACGAACAATCACCAAGATGAAAGGCTTGACAGGTGAATGATAATACGAATTTAAGCCGTTGGATATTTGACCTTATTTCGTTCTTGAAGGTTAACTAAGATATGATGCTCAGAAAATTCTTGTTTGCCAGACGAAATTCCTTAGTTGCAACGATGAAAGCTATGCTAAATGCTGCTATTAAAAGTAAAGGACTTTCAGAGATGACAGAAAACACTAATGCTGGAGTTATGATAATAGATTTCAAATCTGCAAAACGATTTACGCATCTGCAATAGTAAATTTTCTGGATCCTAGATACAAAACCAACATTTCTTGAACGCCACGTTCTCAGAGTCAAATGGTTTAAATTCTCTTTAGTATACCTTTGTGATAAAAGATGAAGATGCCAGAAACTTCACCAGCCAATAAAAAGATGAAGATGGCAGAAAGAGACAGACATTTACTTTCTGTTAGCGAAACATTGCAGAATCCATGAACGTTCTTTTGGCTTCTTGCAGCGATGAAGAGTCTTGTTCAGAGGTGTCAAAGGACACTCTGTCATTGATCGAGATTATCAAAGCGAAAACTCTTGGAATTGGATAAAGAATTCCTTGGTTTGGCTGGCGTGATAATTTGTAAAGTTTTTTCGCATCTATACAGA
>JABUQX010075397.1:7500-15000 GCA_015478945.1 Trachelipus rathkii
TATTATTTAATGTATTTAATTATTATTATTATTATTATTATGTATTATTATTATTGATGTTTGTCATTATTATTTTTATTATTTGTATTATTATTATTGATTTTGATTATTTATTATATTTTATAATTATTATTATTGGTTTGTTATGTTATTATTAGTTATTATTATTTATTATCAAGTGATACTATATATTTTTGGTTCCAATGTTGTGGCATTGTTAATATTATTTTTTGCTTAGTTTTTAGATCAGTAATAACCTTGACATCTGACCTAAATCCCTTATTGTCTCTCAACATTTAAATTTACCGCCTGAAATTCTTAATCCTTTGAAACCTTGAGCTTAGTGAGTTATTCATCTCCCTTTTATATCTGTCATATATTTAGATATATATTATATATGATAGTATATTTGAGTATGTGTATAGTATTTATAGTAGTATGATATTATATTTATATATACGTATATATTATTATTTATATGTATGTAGTTATATATATATTATTATATATATATATAGTTATATATATTAATTAGTATATTATATATAATTAGTTATAATACTATCGGTATATATATTTTATATATATATATATATATATATATAAGTATTATTATCTTAGATATTGGTATATATTAGGGTATTAATTTTAATTTGTTATATTGTAAATTTTTTATGTAGCTATATTATTTATATATTATAATAAGTGATTGATATATATTATTAGTATATTATGAGTAGCATATATAGTATATATATATATATATTATATAATATTAGTGGGTATATATATATATGTATATATGTGTATATATTTTTAGTATATATATGTATTATATAGTATTGATATTATATATACGTATAGTATATATGAGCATTAGAGGTGTGTAGGTCGTGATGCTGGGAGGTTTTTTCACTTGTCTACCGTGATTGCGGAATTTGTGATGTGCGTGGATAGTAATATGAATCATCTGATTCCGGGATAGTCTTCGGAGTAGTTATGGTTTTTTGTAAGAGTGTCTTAACCTACTAAGTATGTTCATTATATGATATATATATATATAGTGTAGATATATTATTATATGATCAGAATATTATTTAGTTAGTTATTTTGTATATTAGTATTATTTATAGACCGTGTGCTATCGTCATAGGAGTTTTCTGCGGGGAGCGCTTGCACCCAGGTATACTCTTTTCCATCCCACTTTAGATTATCTTTCTCATGCCTCCACCCATTTCGAAAAGGTTATTATAGTATATGATTGAACATCTTTTTTTAATATTTAGATAATTTCTCAAATTGGAATGGTTTTTCAAAAAACAAATCTTCTGAGGCCCTTGTCAAGGGAGAGGTTTGCTTTTACGTTTCTTTCGTAATATGGAGATTTTATGTTCACCGTGTGAAAGATACTGACGCGTCACTTGAGCTATCACTTGTTGTGAAGGCATTGCTAAGTATGTGTTCTGCCTCTGCGAGTTCTGCGAAGGATGATGGGAGAAGACTTTTTTAATACGATTCTCGCATTAAACAATGGATTGCTTTATCCGATTCGCAGAGAGTTTTCCTGCTTTGTGATAATTCTTGATCAATTGACAAAGTCGTCTTTTGACCACCTCGGACAAAAGGCTTTCATCGCTGCTAAATAGCTAAAAAATGTTCATGATTTCAGCAATTGGTTTCGCTAACAAATGGAAAATGTGTGTCTGTTTTTGAAATTTTTTCCTTTTTTTTGGCTGGTTGAAATTTCTTGCCATTTTTAGCAGCACTTGGTTATCACAGTATGGTGCATACTAAATTAAATTGTGTTGAGACTCCCTTTTGTGAGATCAGTTGTTATCAATGAATTTTGTTGGGTTTTGTATCTAAGATCGCAGATGAGATTGTTGGCGTGAATTGTCGCGGCATGGTGTGGCTACATGTTGTCGTTTGTGTAGTTTTGTAAATCTATTTGATTTTTATTCGCTCGTTCATATATATTGGTAGTTGTTATTTTGTTTTTCTTGTCATCTTTTGGAAAGTTCTTTTACTTGTTAATAGCTAGTATTTAGCTAGCAGCTTGTCATTGTTTGAACTATGAGGAATCCGGTCGTGACAAACAAGGTGGTTGTATTTTTCTGAGTGCTAAGTAGTCGTTTGAGTGTTCTCCGCTCTTTCAAACGGTTTTAAGAAAAGTAATGCATGATTATATTCTAGAGTGGCATTTATCATCATCTGCCAGGCTTTCAAACAACTTCTTTGGTGGTGGTTGTTTGCCTGGCGTGACCGCGGGCTTGTGAGGGGAGAATGACAGCTTTTCGTTGTTATTTGTTCCTCCATCCTTCAAGCTATTTGGATATATTGTGTTTGTGAGTGCGGTTGACTTGTAAGTCGCAGTCGGGAGTGTCTGAGCATCATACTGTTTAACTTGGTAGGAAAGTGTGTTGGGAGCTATGATTGTTTTAGTCTCTAATAATTCATAATGAAGTATATTTTTTCACGCTATCGTAGTTCCTGCAAGAAAATGTTCGTGTTGTGGTTGATGCTTAGGGCGGATGCGGATTGAGGAAGGAGCATATAGGTGGATGTAATTATTCCGCAGTTCGATAGGCGGGGAGTGGACGGATCAGATTATGCCGTCAGTAGCTAGCCGTTTTAAGTTATGACTATTAGTTATTCAGTATGTAGGTGTGGCTACTTGTCGCTCGTCTGTTTTTAGAATCCGCTATTTTCGCGCTAGTGCCGCTCTTCGAGCTGGACTACGTCGAGAGGTAGGTGCGCGGATTCATGTCGAGGGTGTGCGGGAGGTGTCGTTCATGGAATATTAGCGGGATCATTGAGTGTCTGGACGTGGATGCTGATCCGTAAAGAATGTTCCGTTGCTTCTGTTTGGTTTCCGTGCACCTTTCTTGTTAAAATAATTTCGGTATATAAATGATAGTTGTGCATTATGTAGGAGTTTGGTTCTTATTTTGGTCTGGTATGATATATTGATATTGGTAGGTTAGTTATGTTTTTGTTTGTGAGGTGTGGGAATTGTAAGTTGTTTGTGTTTATATTACTAAGTTGTTTGTTATATACTCTCTGGTTAGTCTAAGACTTATTTGTAGTTTTTCGTATTATTTGAGTAGAGACTTCCAGGATTAAATATATCTCTAACTATCGCTTAAAAGGTACATATAGTGGTATTGTAATTGAACCATTTAAATTGTGGTATGGTTTTAGTTACGTGGATGATGGGCGTATTCCTCATCGTGTAACGTTTAATTAATTATATTATTACTTTAATAACTAGGCAATATCTAAAGGTCATATGGTTCTGTGTGAATCCAAATATATTATATATATATAGTATACTATATCTATATATATATATATATACTATATATATTATTTTATATATATTAATATATATATATATATATATGATATATATATTATTAATTATATATAATATAGTTTATATATATAATATATATATATATATATATATATAGTATAATATTATATATATATATATAATTATATATTATATTATAATATATATATATATATTATATATTATATTTATATATATATATAGGTAGTATTATATATATAATTATATAATATAGTATATATATATATGTATATATAGTAGTATCTATATTTTCAGTATATGATATGGTATATTGTTATATTTAGTTATATATATCATATATTATCTAAATGGTATATGATATTAGTAGGTATATATATTATATATATTATATTATATATAGTCGTAAATTGCACTGCTCTATATAGGTATATTTTGTACGTAGTATATATATGTATTATAATATGATAGGTATAGTATATAGTATATAGTATATATATATATATATATATATATATATTATATTGTAGTGTCTGTGTGATATTTAAGGTGTCTTGATGTAATACCTTCATATGATATATATTATAGATTATATTAGTATAGTTCTTGAGTGAGTATTGTAATATATATATATATGTTAGCGTTATATTTTGGTTTTTAGATTTTTGTCAATAGGTGTATAGTATATATAGTGATAGTAATATAGTGATATGTAGTATATATATTATTTGTTGTATTTTATTATGGAATAGGTATATTTAGGTATTTATATATATATATAGTGTATATATGGTAGTATTTAATATATAGTATGATATTGTTATATAATGTATGTATAGTGGTTGTATATTATTAAGTATATATATAATTATATATATTATATTAACAAACTCACAGGAAGGGCTTTTCGCCGCCTGTCAGTTGGTTCGCGAGCATCCTTCTTCTGTGCTGGCCCGAAAACTCAACAATGAGAGCACTCAGGAAAAACCTTTCGTTCAAGCTCAATTGAATCTTTTTCCGACGCATGTCCTCGAGCGTTAGTGGAGAACAGTCTCAGGTATGGGTTTGTTCGTCGCTCCTTGTCAGCAGAATCTGAAGCTATGCTTCTTTCCAGTTAGGGTTGTCCTGCAAAACGCTCGTTTATTCACGTCAGCAGCTCTCAAGAGGATTTGAATTCTAAGGAGCATAAATTATTTTCTGATCCAAGAGTAATACAAGCAAGAGGGAAAGGACGGGTTGCTAGCCCTTGTGCTGCCTAATACCATGGCTGAAGGAAGATCTTCATGTTTGTTGTGGCCTGACCGCTACGAACATTCACCTTCTTTGAGCCTGTATAATCGGATTTCCTCACTGTAGTTTCCGCAAGTCTTGAGTATTCCATATTCTGTTATGCCATAATATAGTAGTGAGTAGTTCCAAAATCCTAATTAAGTTTTTTCTTGTTACCCAAAATGAACAATTCAAAAAATTTGTGCTATCTGCTTATAGGATTATTTTTTGTCAAACTGCTTCCATCATTCTATTAATATTAACGAAGAAGACCATAGAATTTGTAAAAATGTAAAAAATTAAAAAAGGACTTCAAGAAAGAAAACTTCAACCAACCATAGTTTTTATTGTAATTTTATTTTTGCTTAATAAAAGTTCAGTTCCTAATTTTCACTTTCTGAAGGAGGTTCCGAGTTATTCTCGTATCGAAAAAGCGCTAATACTTAGTGATAATGTTTAATGTTTTAAATTAATTATAAGCCATAATGTGTCATCTAATTAAGACTTAAATTTAAGTCAATCCAAGGTTTATTGGTCCTACATATACAAGATTGCGGTTCAAGCATATTTATAGATATAAGGAGTAGTATATAATATATATATATATATTGTATATATTATATTTATATATAGTGTATATATATATATATATTATATAGTAGTTATCATATATATATATATATAGTAGTATAGTATATAGTATATATATATATATTTATAAATATTATATATATATCAGGTTTGGCGGTTCAAGTAACAAGGTACTTGTACTTGTACTTGGACTTGTACATTTTTTTGGAGTACTTGTTACTTGTACTTGTACTCTGTACTTGCAAGTTTCCTAAAAACAGTGTTTGTAACTTGTACTTGTCTTTGGATGCCATTTTGTGACTTTGTGTAGCTTGCAAGGTACTTTTGGCATTTTTAACTCCAATATTTTTTGGTTATTTTGTTAATCATTTCCTACGGTATTTTGGATATTATTGGATTTCTGTATATAGTATTTCTAAATAAATTTTCCATTTTATGAATGTAAGTAATGTCATTAATATATATAGTATATATATATATATATATATATATAGTATATAATATATAGTATATATATGATATATATACCTATATTACCCTCACTCCACTACTATATATATATATATAGTATTATATATATATATATTATTTATATTATATATTATATATGAAATGATATATATATTATATATATTATGTAGTTGTATATACTATATATATATTATATATTATAGTATATTATATTATTTTATATATATTATATATTTATATATTATATAGTAATATATATATAATATAAAGCTATCTCAACCACCTTGTTTTCCTCAAAGACTGGGGGTAAGGTGAGTAACATGCACCGGTAACAGAAAAGTAAGTAGAAGAATATGACACAAGTTCGGAAAGAAAAGCCCGCAATTACGTCTGCTTTTATACATGTATAGTGCAGAACTCTCGCGCAGTCAGAAAATCCACCTAGAGCTTCCGGGGCCTGCGGACGGATACTCCCCTCACTATGGCATTTCGCAAATGGAGTTCATTCCTTGGCCCCCAGGTGGGCACAAAACCATATTACGCTCACAAAACCCTGCCATTTACTCGGTCTTGGCACTTCTTTCTTCTCGCCCCTGGCAAACTCACATTTCACTCCTCCAGACATTCTTTTGCTGACTAAATCCACTTTTTCTTCGGCGTCTCCCAGCCGGTCGGTTCCAACACACTCACCACTATTACATCCCGTTTAACCAAACGACTATCATCCATCCTTCTCACATGACCAACATCTCAACGTATTTCCATTTATTCTCTCATTTATTCCCTTTTTCCAACACCATATAATAACAACTCTGTAGATACGTTCATGTCCTTCATTTTAGTCAATTCTTCTCACACCTTACCACGCCCCTAAGATTGTCCATACTGAACACATTGTACTTTTAGATCTATACCTCTTAGTCCAGACCATAGTCTCACTGACTATACTTAACACAGGTACAACATATCCTCACGCAAGACCCTAGTCGATCTCAATTGACTTAGTCTCTTACATTCCAGCGCAAGGGTTTAATTGCAACCGGAGCCACCTTCCTGAATAATTCACAGACTTTCTACTAAAGCACTCGGCATCATCCGTCTCCCTTTGTTGTCCAACATATATATATCGCTAAATATTTAAAATTCAGTCACTTGGTTCTGCATGCTTGCTCACCATCTCAGGCTATTAACTTCCGCACCGAAGGACGGTGGTCCTCACTGTCTGGCGGTGGAGTGTTCATGCAACCAATAACGCTCTTTGTTACTCTTATCTATATGTCATTTATACTTTTCATACCCCGTCCTTTTACGCAGCTCCAGCGTCTGCGCTGAGAAATTCTCTCTATCGCAATTGATGCTGGTTCGAAACTCTCGGGGTTCAGAGTTCTCACTGCACAAGTAACCCTATATTAAGTATTATTTGATATAGTATTGTTATATATAGATATATATTCTAGGTAGTTGAGTATATATATTATAGTTAGGTTTGTATTATTGAGTATATGTTTATTATGTATTATATGTATATATATAGGCAAGTTAAATTCTTTTACCTCCTATTATATGTTCTTTGCTTTAACATATATATATATATATTTATATCTATAGTATATGTTATTAATAGTTATATATAAGTATTTATATAATTGAGTTTATAGTTAGTGTATATATTATAGTGATATTAGTATTATATTAGTATTGTAGTTATGGTTTGTTGGTGTTATAGGGCCGAGATGGGGTGACTTGTGGGTTGGGAGTGTTGGTGAAGTTGTAATGAAATAAGCTTTATATGGGGATGTGATTAGTTCCGAGGTGTATTGGGGGGAGGTTATGCG
>JABUQX010075398.1:0-5000 GCA_015478945.1 Trachelipus rathkii
ACGCTTGAGAGACCTTCAACAGCGGATGATAAAATAGTCGCAAAAACTACAATAACCTAAAGGTGTCAACAGTCTTCTCAAGAAGAAGTTTCGACTATATATAATTTTTAAAATATATATATATATATAATAATATATATATTATATATATATATATATATAATATATATATATATATATATATATAACTATATATATAAGTATATATAATATTATATATATATAATATATATATATATATAATAATATATATATATATATAATATTATATATAATGGCCAAACCTAGATAAGCGCAGGCAATGATATTTTTTCTTACCTTTTTTCTACTAAAAAAAAAATATCTGACAAAAACCTTTGCATATGCAATTTTATTTAAGCTAAGATTGATTGCGTGACTTTTTGTCTTTTGCGTGAATTTTGTGCAAAAAAAATGGCATTTCTTTTATAAATTATAAGGCTTCACTAACACTGGACGACAAAATTTGAACTTTTTGTCTGTTAAATGAGTAAAGATGAGTGTTTTTTAGGGAATTTTGTGGCGGGGGGGTGGAGGTTTGTGCGCTGATTCCGAATTTGCAAACCATTTTGTTGTAACGGGGCTAAGGGGCTGGGGGTGTTGGGGGTCGGGGGGTTTTTTTGTTAAATAGGAAATTTAAAAATTTTAATATCGTATTAAATTAGTTTAGTTAAAATTACTTAAAGATTTACTTCTGCAATTTAAATGTAGATTTTGAAAAGATTTTCGTTGTCTGTATCATTTCGTCTTAAGGGCAATACTTTCCATTTCTCAGTATCCGATACATTAGTCTGTCCAAGACTCAGTTTGGATTCGCACCACTCACAATTTACCAAAACACACCTGATTAAAACACGACGTTTTTAGATATAGATTGAAAAATATTATCTATTACGAAAATCCGTGCTCACCATGCCCATCGCTTAACTAGAGCGCTCTATAGATTCGTAGTTAGAAAAAAAGTCCAAGGTGTGAATGAGGAATGTATTTTTAAGGACATGATACACTCCCAATTGCTTTATAATTTTCGAAGGGAGGTTCGGAAAACATAAGTTATTCATAGTTGTCCGGCCTTTAATATTGCTAGAAACCCAGTTTAATGAACCTTTTTAAACGGATCTCCTTGCAGGTTTTTCAATATAATTTCCAATGTTCTTTCATTCAAGTGACTTTTCTGTCATTAGTTCCCTTTTGTGGGGCCTACAAATATAAAAAAAAAATATAAAGTAAAACGAGGATGTTAGGAGTATGTAGTCATGACTGAGTATTAGGTCGGATGGAGTGTTGCAGGACGGTCTGCACGTGGAACAGCTACATCCGTTTAGCAGCTCACTTTCATCAAGACCCCAGTAAAATTTTAGGCCTCACTGTATTCCTAGGTGAATTTTCTTATTAACGGTAGTAGGAATCTGGACACCTTTTATCCATCGCTTTTAACAAAATTTTTCATTAACCCGTAGTTTGTTGTGCAAGAGGAGGAAGATATAACGAGTTCAAAGATTTCACAACAAGTGGTTGTTGAAAAATTAAATTTTAAGTTTCCAATGTATTAGATTTCTTTTAGGGCATTGCTTCTTGACAAAATGATATTTGATCATTGAGTTCATGCTGATTAATTCTATGAGGTTCTGTTGATATTCCATCATAATCAAGGTCTCCAAAGTCGTCATTTTCTGGACGTAATTGTAAATCTTCTTCGTCGGAGTTTTTTGACAAGGAGATTCCCATTTTCAGGTGGTGCAGGGATTGGAAGCTCTTCGCTGTGAGGAACAGGCCCTTAATAGCCGAAGGTAGGTTTGGATACTTTAAATGGGGTCTTTATTGGTCTTTGAATTGTTTTATTTCCACAGCAATTTTTGTAATGGCCAAAAATAACACGTCCATTGTTGAATTTCTTGGTTCCGCGTCCCATAAGCCCATTTGGAATTTGCAAAATGGCATAAATGTCTGGAACCTGTCTCGTGAGTATAGCAAACACTACAGTATATGTTAAACACAAGACGCATGCACACAGCAAAATATGAGGTGTCCAAGATATTATCTTCGATCCACCACAAAGCTTAATTTCAAAATTAAAGTTTTATATGCTTTTTGTTATTAATGGGAGTTAATATTCCGTCCCTGCATTTGGACTTTCACCGTTATCTTCACCACAAATGTAAACAAAATTTCTTTTGGATCATTTTATACAATTTTCGGTGGCATTTTTAAATTAAGGTATCTGATCTGTAAGCTGAAGATAAAACAAATTTTGCAAACGTATATATATTATATATTATTTATATATATATATATATATATTATTATAATATATATTATATAATATATATATATATATATATATATAATATTAATATATATTATATATATATTATATATATATTATTTATAATATATATATATATATAAAATCAAACAAAATAATAATATCACACACTTCACATTCAACGTCCAGATACAAACTGAAGGGCAAATGACTCATGAAAAACTTCGGACCGAGGTTTATTTTTTATCGAGTTCGCTAAACATGTTTTATCATGTTTTGGGCGTGTTAGTTTGTTTAGATGTATTGTTTTCCATTTTTTGGTTCCTACTTATTAATAACGCTTTTAATTGCTGGCGATCACCTTTTTTTCATAAAATCACAAGAAAATTAGTTAAACAAAACAAGACATTTTACACTCTGTCTGTGAATTATATTGTTAGTTTATGAAATATGTAAAATTACAAAAAAAAACTAAGCCCGTTGTGCAAATTTGGAGGTTTATTCGATTTCAGCGTACCTGAAATACATAAAGAAGCCAGTTCAATGAATAATCTATCCATTTTAAACAAAAATTTCTGTCGTCCATTAGGTAATATAAAGACTCGTCATTTTGGTTTTATATTTATAAGTTATATAAACAAGTTATATATTTATTTACAAATAAATAATAGTAATTATATATTAATAATAATAATAATAATAATAATAATAATAATAATAAATAATATAGTAATAATGAATAATAAATAATAAATAATAGATTAATAATAATAATAATAATAATAATAATATACTAATAATAAAATAATAAAGGAATTAGATAATAATAATACTAATATAATAATTAATAATAATAATAAATATAATAATAATAATAATAATGATAATAATAAATATAAAATAATAAATAATAATAATAATAAATAATAATAATAATAATAATGAATAATATTAATAAATAATAATAATATAAATAATGAATAATAATAATAAAATAATAAATATAATAATAATAATAATAATAATAATAATAATAATAATAATAATAATAATAATAATAATAATAATAATAATAATAATAAATAATAATAATAATAACACTCTTTCATTTCATTTTTAAAACAATTTTAATTTTTGTTCAATTAATTATGCGAGTAGGTTGTTACAACGACACCCTGTGATCGCGCTCCAGTCGCGCATTATAAAGAAGCAGCGCTTTTTTATCGAGCGGTTCTGCACTAAACAATCCAAAGCCCAGCCTGTCCGTGCATCATCCTATGGTAATTGTTATTTAGTTTTTATTAAAACTTCCATAAAAATCTTAATGCAATATCATTTTAAAAGCTAAACCAATAGTTAAAATAATTTGAAAAATGAAAAAAAATCTCGGAATTAATATGTATCTATACTATATATATATATATATTATATTATAGTATAATATATATATTATTATATATATTATATGATATATATATATAATATATATTATATATAGTATAATAATATATATATATTATATTATTATAGTTTATATATATATAATATATTATATAATATATAATTTATAATACCAACTCAACAATACCTTACTAAAAACCTCCACAAAAAAAAAAATAACACAATTCAAATATTGTCATTAAGATAAATGTGCTAAAAAAAAAAAATAATAAAAAAATTTTCATACTGCGATACTTCCTATAAAAAAAATTCCATTTAAAAAAAATATATACTAATCTAATATATATATAATATATATATATAAAATATATAATTATATATATATAATATATAATATAATATATATATATACTACTATATATAATTTATAATATATAATAATATATTAATATATATCTATATATATATATTATATATATATATATCATTATATATATATTATATATATATATATAATATGTATATAATTCCATAAAATAGATATACATGTACCTAACACTAGAAAAATTCAAATATGTCTATTTGTAAATATATATATAGTTATATATTATATATAATAATATATATAATATATTATAATAAGTATTACATATAATATCTATACTATAATAATATATGTAGTATAGTATATATAATATATTTAAAATAAAATAATATTTATACATATATTAAAATATATATATATATATATATATATATATATAATTATAAATATATAATATATATATATATATATTATATATATATATATATAATATATATAATATATTTAAAATAATTTTTTATTCAGTATGGTTAATTATAAATTTATTACTGTTGACGATTATGGGCACGTCTCTCACATTATTAACGTAGCGTTTTATGTTCAAGTACAACTTTATCGGCCTTGCATCTTCTAAGAAATTAACTCTATCTAATATATATATATACTCATTATTATTTATATATATTATAATATATATCTCACTCATTACAAAAAAAAAATATTCTAATATTAATATATAATTATACTACTCCCTTATTATATATATTATATATATATATATATATATTTTTTTTATATAAGATTTTTTAAAAAAAAAATTAGCGTGGGGGATTTCTCTCTCAAGGGTCGGAACCGTAGCGGTGCGCCCCTCCGCGCCTCCTTTTTTCTTCTTCTTGGCTTCAGGATCTGAGAATCGGAACCCCAAACCCCGGGACGCTCCCGGAGCTCCGGAATGATGTGTTGGAGCGCTCCGGAACGCCGGAGCGGAGC